>PVJC01006810.1:0-53607 GCA_004026665.1 Murina feae | reverse complement strand
AGGGCAGGATATGACATTTCTTAGTCCTCCAGCAGTGGACCTTCATTTTTTTTCTCCAGTAGTGTTGTGGAAAAAACTTAGATTGCCTTTTTGGATTCTTATTACCCAAATTACTAAGAATATTACCAGTGGCACACAGGGAGCTTAGCCAATAAGCGGTAAGAAAAGGTGTTTCCTCTGTAGTTCACTCAGATCACCGGCCCCACCCCTGCCTCTCCAATCCCAGCTCCATCCCTTCCCAGGCCTGAAACCTCTGGCCAAGGCTGCAGGCCTGAGCAGGGGACCCCCAAACCCCTGCTTTGCCATCTCTACTGGTGCCCAGACTCCTGCGATTGCAGGCTCTGCCCCTGCCCCTTCGATCGCTGGCTCTGTGGAACCTAGGCCCCTGCGATCTCCAGCCTGGCCCCTGCCTAGGGCTGAGGCCTCTGGCCCAGGTCTTATGTCTGTGTAGAACACCCTCATACCCCTCTGATCACCAGCTCTGGCCTTGCCCCCTCCGATCACCAGCTCCACCTTTGCCCATGCCTGAGGTCTCTGGCAAATGCCTCTGGCCTGGGCAGGGGACTCCCAGCCCCCTCTGATTGCCTGTTCTGCCCATTGGGCCCCCTGCCTCCCCTGCCACCTATCTGGCTAAAAGGCCTGACCACTTCAGTGGTGGGGCTGAGCCGGATTGGGCGCCGCCATCTTGTGACCATGGTGGCGGCCATCTTTGTGACACAGTGATTCCTAATTTGCATATTACTCTTTTATTAGATAGGATGATGATAAGGTATTGAACCTTCTATTTCAAAAATCAAAGATAATTTTTTAAAATGTGCCCTAACTGGTTTGGCTCAGTGGATAGAGCATTGGCCTGAAGACTGAAGGGTCCCTGGTTCGAGTCTGGTGAAGGGCATGTACCTTGATTGTGGGCACATCCCCAGCAGGGAGTATGCAAGAGGCAGCTGATTGACGCTTCTCTCTCATCGATGTTTCTAACTCTGTATCCCTCTCCCTATCTCTCTGTAAAAAAAAATCAATAAAATATATATTTTTTTAAAAAGATAATTTTTAAAAATGTGATCTTTGGTAGTCAAAGTTGTCTTACAATTAAAAGAAAAGGTATTGCTGGCACATGGTTAATTATTTCTAGAAGGCAACTCTGATAGTTAATAGAAATATGAACAGATATTCTATTCCTCCTCTTTCTAGCACATTAAGTTCCTAGCCTTCTCACCCTTTATTTAACACTGTTTTTTCTCATACTGAGAACTCTGCAATTAATTACAACATATTTAATTATTTTTAAAACCCTACTATCCAGTTTCAGAATTGAAATATCCAGGTGTTTTCTCACTAAACCCCATTTTTAAGGATTTTTAGAACATTTTATATTATTTCTATCTCAATTTTTTAAATTATAGCTCAATGAAAGTATAATCTATGTGGTTAAAATTGCTTATTACATTTATTATTTGCATTCCCTGCTCCTAGAACTCGTTTAACTTTATTATGGCTTTTGTATTAATTACTCTCTTATATTGCTCCTTAAGAAATTATGGGTCCTGGCTGTGTTGCTCAGTTGTTTAGAGTGTTACTCCCACACATCAAGGTTGTGGGTTTGATCCCTGATAAGAGCACATGCAAGAAGCAACCAATGAATGCATGAATAAGTGGAACAACAAATTGATCTCCTCTCTCTCTCTCTCTCTCTCTCTCTCTTCAATAAGCAAATTTTTAAAAAGAAATTTTAATTTTTAAAATCATTTTAGATATTAGTTACAAAATATTTGGCTTTGCATGAGCTGGCATATTAATATAAGTCATGTATTATCTCTAATAACATAAGATTACTAACACTAATTTATTTTAAACATTAAACATTACAACAAAAAACATCATGCCTCTTGTTTCTCAATTCACACAGTATATAAATTGCTCTGTCACATCACCTGTATTTTAATATGGTTATTTCCCTTTTCCTTTAACACTGTGCACATAAGTTTTACATGCTATTACTTCTATTAACATAAATTTAATTTATTTATTTGTATTTCTATTACCCAAATTTACTTATTGAAGTAGGTGCAAATTTGTACTTCATTATATCTGCTAATACAGTTGTGTTTAAGCATATACACTTTGACCACATAGTTTAAATACAAATGATTCCCTTTTCTTAATCCATCCTCTAGATGAAGGATTTTTATTGTTATTTTGGCAAGGATGATGTGTTAATAGGGATATCTTACTATTTATGAATCTCATTGTAAAATATTATAGACTTTATAATATATTAGAAAAGGAGCACGTGGTTATGATCAGGGACTAAGAGTGGAAAAGCTTTTCATTGCAGAATAAACAATGAGAAAACTGGACAAAGTCTATAAAATAGTTTGAAGACATTGGATAGCAGAAGACATAAGATTTTAATCACTGAGAAGAACTATTAGACTAAGTTAATGTTATGGTTATGCAATATATTGGCCTGAAAGCAATTACTAAACTAAAGTCCAAGGAAATGGAACTCAAAACAGAAGACAGTAGAAGTGATAATTTTAGAAGCTATTAGAGTATATGGGACAGAATCCTGGAGATGAAACATCTAGGCAGAATAAAAGCTCCTGAAATCTGTACAGTATTCTCTTGAATTAATTGCTGAGTACCAAGCCAAACCTACTTAGGGTAAAATTTTGTGAGGTTAAGGGCATATGAAATGTGATAAGGTAAATCAAATAATTTTCAGAGTAAACCAAGGATTGAGGGGTAGTTGAGCTCTGAACAGTCAGAGTATAAATTACTTGAAGAGCATCAGACCTTAGTAGAGAACTCAGAGGGATCAAGCCTTACTAGTAAGAACAAACTAAGCCAGAGTTAAGGCTATCATAAATCTTCCCTAAGAAACCATTAAAAATAAGCCTCAAAATGATAACGCTGGGTTTCAAGGAATTTAACTTCACATAAGAAAAAGATTCAAGTGATTTTAATGTAAGCAACCAATTTCAGCCCTTAATAATATATCATCACAATATTGCATGCAGTTAGAAATGTCCACAGATGAGAATATATAGGGAACTGTGACTAATCACCATGAGAAAGGTACAGCAATAGGGAAAAAAAGGACAAGAAATGATAGATGTAATGAATTAGGAATTTAAATCAGCATTACATATATGTGTGATATGATCAATGATTTAAAAGAATAAAATAAGAGAAATTGAATAATCAATAAAAATTCTAGAATGAAAAATACAACATCTGAAATGAAGTTGTAATGGGTCAGAGATTAAGAACATATGAGAATCTCCAGAAGACCAGTAAACAAAACCCTGGCAATAGATACTATTCACACTGAATCACTGATAGGAAAAAAGACAATAAAAATATTGAGAGCCTCAGTGATTGGTAGGACAATTCAAGTATTCTATCATTTGTCCAATTAAAGCTCTAGGAAAGTTTGAGGAAGACAGAAAAATATATTACATGAAATATAAGTAAGAAATTTTAACACTGGTGAAAGGCATAAACCAAACCAAGAAACTAGAAATTCTTTTGTAGAACAAATACAAAAACAACCAAAGTAATAAAATATAATCTACTCTAATAAAAGAGTAATATGCAAATTAACTATCACTCCAAGACACGTAAGCCACACCCACCAGTCAAGCCCCCAGTCAATCAGAGTGACTGTATGCAAATTAACCTAGCCAAGATGGCGGCTGGCAGCCACGGAGCTAGAGCAAACAGGAGGCTTCTGTTGCAACTGCCTGCCTAATCCATCTGGGCCTCTGCTCAAGGCAACAATGTTTCAATTATATAAGCCACAGAGCTGAAGCAAACAGGAGGCTTCATTGCCTTCCTAGGCCTAGGCTCAAGGCAACAAAATTTCAATTATAGAAGATAAATAAACCCCAGAAACCTGCTTCCAGCCAGCCTTGCTGGGACATTGGGTCAATGGTAGCTGTGGGCAACCTGAAAATGGCCCTCAGTCCCTCACCCAGGCTGCCCAAGCACTCCAATAGGGACCCGAACCCTGAAAGGCCTGTATGCAGCCTGAAAACGGCCCTCAACCCCTCACCCAGGCTGGCCACACCCCCATGGTGTGAGGGTCCCTACTGGAGGGCTTGGCCAGCCTGAAAACAGCCCTCAGCCCCTCACCCAGGCTGGCCAGGCACTCCAGCAGGTGGACATCCCCCGAGGGGTCCCAGACTGTGAGAGGGCACAGGCTGGGCTGAGGGACACCCCCTGAGTGCACAAAATTTTGTGCACCGGGCCCTTAGTCTATCTATAAAGGCCTAAACAACTGTTTGACTAGTCACTATGAGGCACACTGAGCACTAGGGGGCAGACACTCAATGCAGGAGCTGCCCTCTTGTGGTCAGTGTGCTCCCATAGCGGGAGTGCCATTCAGCTGACCTACAGGCGTCAGATGCAGGGCTCATGGCTGTCTGCCACAGCCCAGAGATCACAGTGTAGCAGTAGCGAGCCTACTGAGTGTCGGCGGGAGGCACAGTGGGGGTGGGATGAGCAGGAGTGGCAGGCAGCGCTGGACTGCCCGTTTCAGCCGATCCCTGCAGGCCATGGCAAGGGACCCCACTAGTGCACAAATCCATGTATTGGGTCTCTAGTATTATAATGAAAGTACTGGAAACCAATAATAATGACAAAATTATAAAAAGGAGTGAGAGGAAAACATCATATGCTTTGAAACAAAGATGATAATCACAGACTTATCAGAAACTATGTAATATAAAAACAATGAAATGATACATTTCAACTATCAACCTAATATTATAAATCCACTACATATATTTTTCACAAATAAGGCAAAATACAATTTTTTTTTTCAATCAAACAAAAGCTGGAAGAATTTGTCAGCAGCTGATTTGTACTACAGAAAATAATTCAGATAATTCTTCAGGCTGGGGAAATATACTACAAGATTAAAAATTTTCTTTAAAAAGGTATAAAGAATGTAAGAAATAGTAAACATGACATAAAAGAGAAAGTTATCTCATTTTTATGTATTTAAGAGATAGTTATCTAGACTAATAATAGACAAATATATAATATGTAAAATTTCTAGGCTAATATGTAATATCTAGACTAATAATAGACAAATATGTAATATGTAAATTGACCATACCTTCATGACACCCCACAGCCAATCAGGAATGCACATGCAAATTAACCTTATAAAGATGGTGGGCCTGTGGGCTGCACGCATGTGCCAAGCAGCCAGGAGGTGGGGCAGGACGCTTGCATTGTTGCCATCGTGATGGCACAGGTGCTCTGCACTGCCCCAGCCACTCCAGGACTCTGGCAGCGTGGGAAGGTGGATAGGCGGCTCCAAGCTGAGTGAAGGCAGAAAGGTGGCTCCAGGCCCAAATGAAGGTGGAAAGGCAGCTCTGGGCCAGAGCAAAGCCGGAAAGATGGCTCTTGGCAAGAGTGAAGGCGGAAAGGTGGCTCTGGCCAGACTGAAGGCGGTGCCAGCAGCCAGGGTAAGGAAGGCTCATTCTTGCACAAATCTTCATGCATCGGGCTTCTAGTTAAAATATAAATATCAATGTAATGTAGGAGTTTTGTAAATGTAAAACATATGGCAACGATTAACACAAATAATGAAAGGAGGCAAACAGCTTTTTACAAACTTAAGCTTCTTACATTTGAAATGGTATAGTATTATCTGAACATTGACTATTAAAAGTTAATGACAACTATAGGAAATCTCAGGAAAATACAAAAAAATGATGTGTATGAGCCATAGAAACAAGGCAGCTGCATAATTTGCAGGAGTTCAATGCAAGATAAAAATGTTGAGCCCTTTCTCTAGGATTATGAACTTCAGAATAGCAACATCAGAACATTAAGCCTGGCATGGAGCTCCTTGGAGTATAGAGCCTCTATTGCTGCACAGATCACACATTCATAAAGTGAGTGGCAATAAATGAGTATGCTATGAGAGTATTTACCAAAATACTCAACCTAATAGAAGTCGTGAAAAAAAAAAAACACACTAAGGAGATACACAAACAAACAAACAAAAAACCAAACAATGAAACAAGTAGAAAACAAAAAGGTAAGATGGTTGACACAAACTAAACCAATTAATAATTACATCATATGCAAATGGTCTAAAGACTCTAAGTAAATGCTTAAAATTAAAATACACTGAACAAGGTAAACCCAATCCTTATGTACAAAATTTCAGTTTCAAAAATTAAAACACAGAGAGGCAAACCTAGAAAAATAATTACCTAGAAAAAATAAATATGAGAAAGAATAAATTTTAAAATAAAGAAATAATAACTGAGGCACTTCAAACTTATGGGTAATTCATCAAGAAGATATAACAATCTGAAATGTAAATTCACCTAATAACAGGGCTTTAAAATAAATGCAGTAAAAACTAACAGGCCTGCAAAGACAAATAGACATATACACAATTACAGTTGGAGATTATACTACTCCTCTTTCAGTAATCTATAATAATAAAAGCATAATATGCTAATTAGACTGGACAGCTGAACAGTCTTCCAGATGTCATTCCGGATGTTCTTCCAGATGAAGCCACTGCAGTGGGAGCCAAGGCAGAGGTGGTTAGGGGTGATCAGGCTGGCAGGCGAGCAATTAGGAGTGATTAGGCAGGCAGGCAGAGTGGTTAGGGGCGATCAGTCATGCAGGCACGCAGTTAGGGGTTATCAGGCAGGCAGGTGAGTGGTTAGAGGTGATAAGGCAGGCAGCCAGGTGAATGGTTAGGAGCCAGTGGTTCCCGATTGTGAGAGGATGTCTGACTCAGGATTATGCCTAAACTGGCAGTCAGACATCCCCCGAGGGGTCCCGGATTGTGAGAGGGTGCAGGCCAGGCTGAGGGACCCCTACGCCATTCATGAATTTCGTGCACTGGGCCTCTAGTTCATAAAATAAAATGGTTGACAAAAAATCTGTAAACACAGATTTGAACAATACTATCAACCAACCTGACCTAATGATATTTAAAAAAAACCCTGCAACCCAAAATAGCAGAATAAAATTATTTTCAAGTTGTTATGGAATATTCATTAAGATAAACCATATGCGGGGGCATATATCAAGCCTCAATAACATTGAAAGACTTTAGTGCAGTGATGTCCCTCTCACATATCTCCTTTTCAGCAATAATAATTTGGCATCCTCCACATATAAATGTGCCTTCAAGCAAGCTTTGGGATCCATGTAGGAGATTTTGAAATCCAGGTGCAATCCACACCTGAGGCGAGTTATAAAAAGGCAGGCCATTCCCCAGGCAATTGATTCCAGACTGTGATGCTGGTTACAGACACAGAAATAGTCCCATACCCTAAAAACTTGGCTATAGCCACACTTGGCTTTGGGTTCTCTGATCCACAAGAGATCCCTGAGGAGTCATGCCATTTGAGAATCAGGTAAGAGATATACAGACATCAGTCGCAATAGTGGACCGGAAATGGTTCATGAACAAGTTCAGCCCCTCGCCCGTGCAGTCTAGGAACCTCTCTAGATAAGCCCATTCAACTGGTCAGACTGTAGATTCTGAAATGACTCTGTAACTGGGCTTCAGCTCATCTAAGCAAGCAGTGCTGTTGGCACAGGAAGCTTTCAGGAGACACTGCCATCTTTGCCTCTGGAGATCCTGAAATGGCCTTATTTGCAGCATCAGCTTCTTAGCACCTAGTCTGCCAGCAGTCTCGAGGTTCTACAGTCACAGCAGATTATGAAAGAGACTATACTGGGCTTCAGTACCTCCCAATCACAGTCCATGATCAGCCTGCTGACCCAGGGACCCAGTCAGGTACTCCTAGCAGCACCCTGGAGATCATAAAAGGGCTCTCTATTTGGCTCCAATCCTTCTCAACCAGTTTCCCCCCTAACCCAACCCTGAGACCCTGAAAGGGCCTCAGACTCAGTTCTAGCCCCTCTTAGCCAGTCTGTGAGTAGTTCTACCAGCACAGAGACGTGGTGAATGACACTCATATCTGCACTTCAGGTAGCTTGATGTTGCTCTAGCCACTCCAGCCATGGTCAGGATCTAGTTCAACCCACCTAGGGACCTGGCAGAATACATACACTGGTGCCTCCAGAGCCAGATATGCAGAACTTAAACTCGTTTGTGGTACCTGAAACAGCCTTGGGACTCAATTCCAGCTCCTCTCAGCCACGGTTCAGGACCAGCCCTGCCACCCAGGGACCCACCGGAGACAAGGCAGCAGCTCTCCCAGGACCCTGGGAGAACCTGCTATTAACCTGGAAATAGGCCCACAGATCAAGGACCCAAGTGTGGACCCTGGAGTAGACCCTTATCCCAGCGCCAGAGACCAGTCAGGATACATACCCAAGGGAACCCCTGAGAACAAGCATGCCGACCGTGGCCCCCACCGCAGATAGTGCAAAATCCCACTTGTTTTATGAAAAGATAAACAAAATTGACAAACATTTAGTTAGATCAGGCAGGAAAAAAAGAGAGAAGACTTAAACAAACACATTATAAATGAAAGAGGAGACATTCTAACTCACACCACAGAAATACTAAAGAGCATATACTGTGAGAGAAAAAACAGGCTCTTCAATAAATAGTAAAGGGGAAACTGGATAGCCACATGCACAAGAACAAACCTGGGAAACTATCTTGCACTATACATTAGAGTTACCTCAGAATGGATTAAAGACTTGGAACCATGAAACTCCTAGAAGAAAACAGACAATAAGTTCCTGGACGTCTGTGTCAGTGATGATATCAACAGAAGCAAAGGCAACAACAGCAAAAATAAACAAATGGCACTGCATCAAGCTAAAAGGCTTCTGCACAGCAAAGGAAACCATCGATGAAATGAAAAGGCAACAGATGGCACGGCAGAAAATATTTGCTGTGCAGATATATCCAATAAGGGGTTAATATCCAAAATATATAAAGAACTCATATGACTCAATAGCAACAAAAATCCTATTAAAAATGGGCAAAGGATTTAAGTAGACATTTTTCAAAAAAGACATACAGATGGCCAACAGGTACATGAAAAAAATGTTCAGTATCACTAATTATCAGAGAAATGAGAATAAAAAACATAAAATGCCACCTGACACCTATTAGGGGGGCTATTATAAAGATAAGAGGTAACGAATGTTGAGGATGTGGAGAAAGAGAAGCCTTGTGCACCATGGGTGGTAATACAAGATGGTGTAGCAGCTATAGGAAGCAGTATGGGGGTTTCTAAAAAATTAAAAATTGAACTACCATATAATTTAGCAATTCTGTTTCTAATTACAGTAGGTTCTTGGGTTACATCATGATGTAAGGAGATTTTCACCATAAATCGGAAACCACCTACATAAGCACCTACGTCACTCACATGGAGCACATACACAGCAGCAATGAAGTGAAACAGTAAAAAAATTTTTTATTTTTTTAAATATATTTTATTGATTTTTTACAAATAGGAGGGGAGAGGGTCAGAGAGTCTGAAACATTGATGGGAGAGAAACATCTATCAGCTGCCTCCTGCACACCCCCTACTGGGGATGTGCCCGCAACCAAGGTACATGCCCTTGACTGGAATCGAACCTGGGACCTTGCAGTCCGCAGGTCGACGCTCTATCCACTGAGCCAAACAGGTTAGGGCAGTAAAAAAATTTTTTAAAAGAAAGAACAATTCCTGACTTTTACTTGTGGTAAATAAATAATAAAAAACACAAAGCACATATGTACATACGTCAAAATGATGGAATTTTTTTAATATAAATAAATGGGAGATGGCAATGTAACCATGAACACAAGGACTGCCTGAATTTATCAGGAAAAAAAAAAACCTGACTCAAAAATAAATGTGTTCATTGCAGCATTATTTACAATAGCAAAGATATGGAAATAACCTAAGTGTCTACCAATGCATGAATACGTAAAGAAAATACACACACACTGGAATATATTTAGGCATAAAAAAAATGAACCTTGCCATTTGTGACAAAGACCAACCTTAAGGACATTGTACTAAGGGAAATAAGTCAGATATAGAAAGACAAATGCTATATGATTTCATTTATATGTGGAAAATAACTAATAGCAACAGGAAGCAAATGCTCAAAAGATAACTACAAATTTTTAGAAACATTTATGCTATATAAATTTTATCTCAATAAAGATAATTTTAGTCCTAACCCATTTGGCTCAGTGGATATAGTATTAGGTTGTGGACTGAAGGGTCCCAGGTTTGATTCCAGTCAAGGGCATGTACCTTGGTTGTGGGCACATCCCCAGTGGGAGTTTTGCTGGAAGAGCTAATCGATATTTCTCTCTCATTGATGTTTCTAACTCTTTATCCTTCTCCCTTCCTCTCTGTAAAAAATCAATAAAATACTTTTTTAAAGAGTAATTTTAAAAACTGGTTTTAGTTAAAGAGATGCTCAAAGGGAAAAAAAATCTAACGTATAGTGTTAAAGGAAAAAAGTCCTTATGACTTTAAATCTGTTAGAATTGTCAATTTAATTTTTGCAGCAAGTTTAGACAGAAGAAAAAGGGATTTGCCAGGTCAGGTGGCTTAGTTGTTTGGAGAGTTGTCCTATTCACCAAAAGGTTGCTAGTTTGATTCCAGGTCAGGGCATATACCTAGGTTTTGGGTTCAATCCCTGGTGTGGGGGTTGAAGGGTTGCATACAGGAGGCAACCAATTCGTTTTCATATATTCTTACACTCATATCTTCTTTTGAAGTCTCTCTCTCTCTCTCTCTCTCTCTCTCTCTCTCCCCCTTCCTCCCTCCCTCCCTTTCTCTCCTTCTCTCTCTCTAAAAATTAAAAACAAAAAACTAAAACAAACAAACAAAAGGAATTTTAAAGTTTCTGTCTTTCAAGTGGATTTATATCACATATACTATTGGAGTTAGAACTATAATTTTATATTTCAGATAACCTGTTAGTCATCATACAGATGGTGTGTACATTATAACTTGAGTGAATAGACTCAATTTCCTCTAACAAATTCAATTTCCTATAATAGACTTATAAAACAAGAATGTAATGACTATAGCATGGGTGCAAAAAACTATATTCCATAGACCAACAAAACATGTTTTTGTAAGAAACATAATATGGGAGAATGCTTTCTTTTTTTCTGCAAAAATTTACCTTCATAATGACAAGACACACAGTATTTATTAGTATAATAAATTTGGAGATTTTATTAAGCAAATCCCCAAGACTTTTTTTCTTTAAATCTTTTTGGTAACTGATTTATGAATAGTCTTCAGCAGGCTTTCTTATCTTCACAACAGCATTAATGAGCAATCCAATCCTCAGGATTCTCAAAAGCACAGCATTCTCAACAAGTTGATCTTCATGGTTTCCAATTAATTCCATCATGATATGTACTCTCTGTCTTACCTATTACATACTGAAGTGAAATTTAATGTTTTACATATTTCTAATTTTTCTATATTTAGTATAGTTGACTGCAGCTATCATTAACAGTTAAAAATACTGTGTAACTGTATTTGAATACCTAATAGACTGTCAAGGGAAAACGCATTACATTTTTTTCCTGATAGTGGAATAACCTTCTAGCTCTTAGGAATAGCCAACGATGAAATGGACTTCCTAAGATGTTGAGCTTACCATCATTATGTATTATTTAACACAGTCTCTGAAAACACTCAAAAAAACTGAATATAATAGTACATATACTAGTAAATAAAATGTTGAAGCTATTGGATTACTGATTATGAAGTTCCTAGAGGCCCAGTGCACGAATTCATACCTGGGTGGGATCCCTAGGCCTGGCCAGAGATCAGGGCCCATCAGGGCCTGCCAGCCAGGGGGGAGGGACTGGGGTAGGTTGGCCGGTCACGGGAGGTTGGCTCTGGGAGCGAACAGACCACCAGGATGCAACTCCTGCATTGAGCATCTGCCCCCGGGTGGTCAGTGTGTGTTATAGCGATTGGTCGACCAGTCATTCCAGTCATTCGATCATAATAGTTGCTTAGGCTTTTATATATATAGATTTATTACATTAATAAAGTATGATCCTGTGACATAGCTCTATATATCTTTAATATTTCCTGAAAATTAAGGTGTGTATTTGAAATATATGTGTAATTAAATACTTTAAACTCTCATGTAACAAATCAAAGCCAAAGCTATTAAAATATCTGTTCTCTCAATTGCATTCTTATTTTTTGTTTCCTCTACTAACTTTGATTCATTTTTTTCTAGCATTTAATTTATATTTTCTTGTTAAATCTTCTCCTCCTTCAAGGTATCACCTATTCTTTTATTGTTGATTCCATTACAGATATTCTCTATTTTACCCCCACTTTACCTCTCACTACCCAGTCTCCTCCCCCTCTCCCCCAGGTCATCAATACACTAGTCGGTGTCTATGAGATATACATACATATATATACCTACTCTAATAAGAGAGTAATATGCAAATTAACCATCACTCCAAGACACATAAGCCATGCCCACCATCCAAGCTACGCCCACCAGCCAATAAGAGCAGCTGTATGCAAATTAACCCAGCCAAGATGATGGCTGGCATCCATGGAGCTAGAGCAAACAGAAGGCTTCTGTTGCACCAGTGATGGAGTTGAAACTGCCTGCCTAGGCTGGCCGGGCCTCTGCTCAGGTAACAATGTTTCAATTATAGAAGCCACAGAGCTGAAGCAAACAAGAGGCTTCATTGCCTGCCTAGGCCTCTGCTCAAGGCAACAAAGTTTCAATTATAGAAGATAAATAAACCCCAGAAACCTGATTCCAGCCAGCCTCGTTGGGTCAATGGGTGCTGTGGGCAGCGTGAAAATGGCCCTCAGCCCCTCACCCAGGCTTCCCAGGCACCCCAGTAGGGACCTGAACCCTTAAGGGACTGTGGGCAGCCTGAAAACAGCCCTCAGCCCCTCACACAGGCTGGCCACATCCCCATGGGGTGAGGGTCCCCACCAGGGGGCTTGGTCAGCCTACAAACAGCCATCAGCCCCTCACCCAGGCTGGCCAGGCATGCCAGCAGGTGGATATCCCCTAAGGGGTCCCAGACTCTGAGAGGGCACAGGCTGAGCTGAGGGACCACCCTGAGTGTACAAATTGTTGTGCACCAGGCCCCTAGTATGTATGTATATATGTGTGTATATATATATTTGGTTAATCCGTTCACCTTCTGTCATCCAGTTCCCCCATCCCTTCCCCTCTGATCTCTGTCAGTCTGCAGTCTGTTGCATATATTCATGATTCTGGTTCTCTTTTGTTCATCAGTTTATTTTGTTCATCAGATTCTACATATAAGTGAGCTCATATGGTATTTGTCTTTGTCTGACTTATTTCACTTAGTAAAATAATATCCAGGTCCAACCATGTTGTCACAAATGGTAAGAGTTCTTTCTTTTTTATAGTCATGTTGTATTCCATTGTATAAATGTACCACAGCTTTATTTTATCCATTAATCTACTGAGGGACACTTGGACTGTTTGCAAATCTTGGCTACTGTAAATAATGCTGCTATCAACATAGCGGTGCATATATTCTTTTTGATTGGTGTTGCAAAATTCTTAGGGTACATTCCAAGAAGTGGGATAACTGGGTCAAAAAGCAATTTCACTTTTTTAGTTAACTCCATACTGTATTCCACACTGACTGCAGCAATCTGCATTCCTACCAATAATGCACCAGGGTTCCCTTTTCTCTACATCTCTGCCAACACTTATTGTTTGTTGATATAATGATGATAGCCATTCTCACAGGCATGATGTCATATCTCATTGTAGTTTTAATTTGCATCCTTCTGATGATTAATGATAAGCATTTTTCACATGTCTATTGGACATCTGTATGTCCTCTTTGGAGAAGTGTCCATACAGGTCCTTTGTCCATTTTTAATTGGATTGTTTGTCTCCCTGGTGTTGAGTTTTATATATATATATATATATATATATATATTCTTTATATATTTTTGAAATTAACCCCTTATCAGATGCATTATTGGAAAATATGTTCTTCCATATTGTGGGTTCCCTTTCCATTTTATTAATGGCTTTCTTTGCTGTGCAAACACTTTTTATTCTGGTTATTTTCTGTTTGTTCCTCTTATCCTAGGAGATATATCAGCAAAAATATTATTATAGAGATGTCTGAGGTTTTATTGCCTATGTCTTCTTTTAAGATTTTTATTATTTTACGAGTTACATTTTCTATCCATACTGAGTTTATTCTTGTGTATGGTATAACTTGGTGGTCCCATTTCATTTTTGCATGCATCTTTCCAATTTTCCCAGCACTAGTTATTGAAATACTGTCTTTATTGTATGCTCTTGCTTCTTTTGTCAACTATTAATTGGGCATAGAGATGTAGGCTGATTTTTGGGCTCTCTGTTCTGTTCCATTGATCTATATGCCTGTTTTTCCAGTATCAGACTGTTTTTATTACAATGACCTTGTAGTATAGTCGATACCAGGTAATGGGATACCTCCAATATTCCTCTTCTTTCTCAAGATTGCTGAAGCTATTAGGGTTCTTTTTTGGTTCCATATACATTTTTTGGAGTGATTCTTCTAGATCTGTAAATATGCCATTGGTATTTTCATAGGAATTGCATTGAATCTATAGATTGCTTTGGTTAGTATGGACACTTTAGTTGTGCAATTTTTTCCAATCCATGGACATAGTAGATGCTTCTGCTTATTTGTATCTTCCTCACTTTCTTTCTTCAATGTCCTATAGTTTTCCAAGTACAGGTTGTTGTTTTTTCCCTTTTGGTTAAATTTATTCCTAGTTATTTTTGTCGTTATTGTTGTTGTTGCAATAGTAAATGGAGTTGTTTTCTTGCATTTACTTTCTGAAAGTTCATTATTAGTGTATAAAAATGGCACCAATTTCTGAATATTAACTTTTATCCTGCTACTTTGCCAAATCATTTGTTAGATACTAGGGGCCCGATGCATTAAATGTGTGCAAGAGGCTCAGCCCCCACAGCCCCGGCTTCATCTGCAAGGTTGTACGGTACGATGTCTGAAAGGTTCGGCTGTCTGGTCTAATTAGCATGTTACACTTTTATTACTATAGCTAGTAGTTTTTTGGTGCTGTCTTTAAGGTTTTCTCTGTACAATATCATGTTATCTAAAATAATGACAATTTTACTTCTTCTTTTCCAATTTGGAAACCTTGGATTTCTTCTTCTTGTCTGATTGCTATGGCTAGGACTTCCAGTACTATGTTGAATATGAATGGTGAAAGTGGACATCCCTATCTTATTCCTATTATTAGGGGACATGGTTTTAATTTTTTCCATTGAGTATGATGTTGGCTGTAGGTTTATTATATAAGGCTTTTATTATGTTGAGATATGATCCCTCTATTCCCACTTTGATGAGTTTTTATCATGAAAACATGTTGGATTTTGTTCAATGCCTTTTCTGCATCAGTGGATATGATTATGTGACTCTTGTCTCTCAATTTGTGTATTTGCAGATATTGATTTGCAGATATTGTACTAACCCTGCTTATTTCTGTTCTTTCTTGTTAAGACTAAAAGGTGGTGAGGCAGTGGGACCATTTATGTTAAGCACTCTGCTTCAACGGTCATATCAGGGTGATATCCCAAACTCTGACATTTGCTAGCTAAGTCTTGTTGAATTAGTTCTTTTTTTCTCTTGTAATTTTTAATCCTCACATGAGGATGTTTTTTCCATTGAACTTTAGAGAAAATTGGAAGGGAGAGGAGAAACAGAGAGAGAGAAACATGGATGTGAGAGAGACACATTGATCGGTTGCCTCCTTATATGCCCCATCTAGGGCCAGGGGTTGAGCCTGCAACCAAGGTACATACCCTTGACCAGAACAGAACCTGGACCCTTCAGTCCATGAACCAACATTCTATCCACTGAGCCAAACAGGCTAGGGCTGAATCATTCATTTACCTTCTCTAAAGTTCAGTGGTTAATGTATAAAATATATAATAACATTGACACAGAAAGTTTTGAGTATTTGATTAGATGATCCACATTAAACTCATTGGCTTGGTATTCAGTTAAAGCTTGGCACATATCATCATTCTGTTAATAAATGAGAAGTTGAAGACTCACTGTGTTTAATGACTTACCCGAGATTACTGATTTACATATTGAAGGAGGCAGAATAACGGTGGGGCATAGGCCTTTCAGGCCAATGCAAAAATCTGCCAAACTCCATCCTTTCTAGATACAGCTGCAGTATTTGAAAAATCACACACTGATAATGTTGATGTTAAATTTAGCCAATGAATCATCACATTCTCTAGTTATAAATAAATAAAAAGAAATACATAACGAGGCAGAAGGAAGATAGGAAAGTATGGTATCTTTTAAAGAAAGTGAACACATATTAAGAAGAAAGTAATCAAGTATAGCAAATGCTCCAGTTTAAACACCTCTAATTTCTTCTTTCTTGAACCCTGCAACCTTACCTATTCTTTAACTTTTACTTGACACCTTTATTTGTAGTTCAGTAAAAATGAATAAAAATCTGAAGAAATAATTATTCTCTTCCTACCTAAGTGCCACAAATTCACATTTCATATTATCAATATGTCTGTCTGTGTCCAGCCCCTCCATTTGAACTCTGGATCCATTTCCTATCAACACAAGGAATATGATCCAACAATTACCACCATCTCTACTGCATTATTTTTTTCATCTATTTGAAGCATCCCTATGATTATAGAAAAATGCTGAGATATGTCCTAGTAAAAAAGAGAAAAAACAAAACAAAACAAAATCTTACACTATAACTCACTTTCTTCATAGCCTTTTATACTAAAACTAGAGGCCCGGTGCACAGATTCATACACCAGTGGGGTCCCTTGGCTTGGCCTATGCCTTCTCACAATCCAGGACCCTTAGTGGGGGATGCCGGAGAGCCAGTTTCTGCCTAATCCCACAGGCCAGGCCAGGGACCCCAGTGGTGCATAATCGGGTACAGGGAAGGATTGTGGGAGGGCTCCAGGGCATATCCAGCCTGTCTCTCCCAGTCCCAATCAGCTGGACCCCAACACTAAGCTAACCTACTGGTCTGATATCTGCCCCCTGGTGGTCAGTGCATGTCATAGCAACTGGTCAAATGGTCAAACGAATGGTCAGGCACTTAGCATATTAGGCTTTTATTATACAGGATTCTTTTAAATTTGTATATATAAACCAACTCCAATTCTTTACCTCCTATTTTCTCTTAAAACCACTTTGATCAGACCTATGTGTCCAATTCCACTGAAACATTGTTTGCTGTCAACAGCGACTTTCATGTAACTAGATTTAATGAACAATTTCCAGTCCTTACCATGTTCAGTCATGTTGCATTTGCTCTACTTGATTATTTTGTTCTTAATATGTGTTCACTTTATTTGTAAGACACCATACTCTCCTGTCTTCCTCCTCCTCATTATGTATTTCTTTTTATTTAGTTTATTGGATTACTTTATTTCTAATTAGTAAATAATAGAATTTCCCAAGACTAAGTCTTTAGAACTGTTATATAAAAAAAAAAAATCTCGCTATGTAATATTTGTAGTTCTGATCCACTGGGGTAGAGAAAAATAGTAGTTCTTACTGATACATGGTCATTCACATTCTCAAATTCATTTTTGCAAATTATAATAAATGACTAACTTAAAATAAAGCTAAACTTGGGGTTGTTCAAGCAGATTTATGAAATTGTATATAGTTCATCTATTCCTAAAGAGCCTAGACACAATTCTACAAGTTCTAGCTCCACATTTCCTACATCTGACTGTATTCTTGACTAATCTGCTGTACCCTCCAGCTTAATATGTTTACTATAGTAAATTAGACTTACATTGAATCCCCATGGTCAGAATCTCTGACCTTACTCTTTTTTGTATTTATTACAGGTCTTCCAGTCAATCAATTATGAATCATCTTCAAACTTGGTATTTCTCCATCTTACTGATACTGTGGTAATTAGCCTAGTTATTAATAACAGGAAAGGAGCCAAGGGAAGGACAGATATCATAGGCTTGCTAACACTCCCAGGGAGCCACCAGTCTATTCCCCACAGATCGCTGGGTCAAGGGACTGAACAGGGAAGAGAAGAGACATATGCCCAGGACAGTCTGGGTGACATAGAAAAGGTCCTTTCTCATCAATCACACCTATGAATAGGTCATTGCCCAGAGAAGGCATGGAGCTACGAGTGCCAGAGATTTGGAATATTTAATCCCCTAAAGAAAGGAGCTCATCCTTGGCCAGTTTTCCTCTGTGGAACAAAGCGTCCTGGGTTCGAGTGCCATCAAGGGCACGTACCTCGGTTGCAGGCTTCTCCCCAGCCCAGGCCCTGTTCAGGGCATGTGTAAGAGGCAACCGATTGATGTGTTTCTTTCACATCGATGTTTCTCTCTCTTTCTCCCTTTCACTCTCTCTAAAATCAATGGAAAAATATCCTTGGGTAAGGATTTAAAAAAAAATTAAACAAAGGAGTTCACTCTCTTGATCTCTCTTGGTTCCTCTTGGTTGACTCCTGGCTTGCAGGACTCTCATGCTCTTGCTGTCTTGCCTTAGCCCCCAGCCATGTGACCCCACACAATGGACTAATGGATCACAACTAGTTTAATGCTGTAACAGACCAAATTCCAACATGGAATTGAAACTCTGGATACTGACTTTGCTTCTAGCTCTGCTTCTTCCAGTTATACTTTTTCCAGGACTGGATTAAGAGAAATGGGATCTTGAAAACCCAGGGATGTAATTCCACACAATAAAAATTACTCATCCTCTTGTGTGAGTCTCAGAAAATTCATTTTCTCAAGGTATTATAAGGACCCCAGGACTCAGCGGGGAAAGGGATATTTCATTTCCACTGGTAACATTACCAGCTGATCTTTTGCTAAATAATCTAAAGTATTTTAAATATAACTATTGGCTATGCTTTGTTTTCTATTCCCATGGCTTTGTTTTTCTTATCCAAACTCACATTGTCTTATTTTTAGACTAATGCAGAAGCCTCTAATCGTTTCCTTGCCTCTAGCTCTGCTCACGTCTTCTCTGTATACTTCTAAAAAATTAATATTCCGAAAAAAGATATTTTCATATTTGACTTTATAAATTAAAGGCATATGGTGAGTAAATAAATAAGATTCAGACTCTTTCGTCTTAGATTAAATTGCCTTTATGTTTTTAAATTTTTTTCCTGAATGTTGTCTCCAACTTTCTTTAATCAATAATGCTCCACATCCCGAGGTTCTCTTTTAAGCTTATTAATGCCTATTGAAAACCACCCATATTAAATATAGATTTTTTAGTAATTATACAATATAACTCTAAATTAAGCCTCAGAAAAATACATTAATCTTATTTCACTCAGATTTAACATTCTTAACATTTATAAATGTATGTTTCATATTATTCCACAATCATTTATTACAGTTTATTAGCACACTTAGACTCAAAATTTTATTATGTGATTCAAAAGTATTTATGAGTTATGTTAAGATTTGCTTTTGAGTATTTCAAGGAGTTTTTATGTTTAACCAAATAATGCATTTTTCTTAAGTAAAATTATATAAACTATATTTGTCAAAATTACTAGATAAAATTATATATTATAACATAGTATAGTAATATAAAATATTTTCTACGTTTCTCCATATTATTTTTAATTTATCTTTATTATTGAAATTATTATAGATGTCCCCTTTGTTTTGGTTTTTTCCCATTGAATCTCTACCCTTCATCGGCCCCTCCCAGGTCTTCATCACACTATTGTCTGTGTCCATGGGCTATGCATATCTTCTATAAATATAAAAGGCTGATATGAAAAATGCCCCCTGGGAGTTCAACTGGGAGACTGGAGTTCGATCGCTCGCTATGACATGCACTGACCACCAGGGGCTGGTGTGGAATGGAGGACGGCTTTGGTCAGCCCTGATCACCGGCCAGGCCTGGGGGCTGTACTCCTGCATGAATTTCCTGCACCAGGCCTTTAGTATGCACATAAGTTCCCTGGTTAATCACTTACATTGTGCCCATATTAAAGTATACTGTTAAACTATACTGTTAAAATTCAAATTTTTAATAAGCAAAGAAAATTAAAACATTTATAGTGCCACATCTCAATCATGTATTATTATATCCTGATAAATTACTGTTTCTAAACATTATTTTTGTAAACATGTAATTTTGTAGAAAATATAGCACAGTATAGTAGTCCACATAAATGGAAAATTAGACTATTAAATTGCTAGAGTTAAATTTATTTCATCTGTGCTTTAGTTTCCAGCAGTATATAACTTTTATAATAAAAGTACTACAATAGGGGTCATTTTAAATATATATTTTAAAAATTAATTTAAGATTAATCTTGAACTATTTCAAATTATGTCTGCAACACAAGAAATTATGTTTGCTTATGTAGGTCACATTACTAGTTTAAATTTAATTTTATGGATATGCTCCAGTAAATGGAAACAAAGTATTTCATTATAAAATATTATCTAAGATACATATCACTGGAAATTATAAGTATGAGGTATTCACAACAGACAAAGATTCTGGAAATGGAAATACAGATAGTCACTTAGTGATTCTTAGTGATAGTGAATACAATTTCTCTTTTCTAAATTGATAAACATTTTTAACATCCTTAATATATTAGTAAAGTTTTATATTAGCTTCTCTTACCATATGTGAGAACTTCCATTGGGTGATAGTAGTGTATTTCCTTTAAAGGTATGGAAAACTTCCAGTGCTCTGAGAAACTAACATTTTACTTTTCTAAGGACACAAGACTGTCCCTTTAGGCCATTTTGCTTAACAAGTCCCAAGCATAAAATATGTTTAGTAAGTTTTTAAAAAAATCTTTTGAAATATAGCAAAAGTTATTATTAAAATCCCCAAATAAAACTGAATTAATAACATATATAAATAAATGCAATGAATAGTTGGCATAAGTGGACTTGTTTTTATGTGAATACTAGAGGCCCAGTGTACAAAATTCATGCACTCAGGGGGGTCCTTCAGCCCGGACTGCACCCTCTCACAGTCCGAGAGCCCTCAGGGGGTGTCTGACAGTCCGGGAGTGGGCCAATGATGGCAGTTGGACATGCTTAGCACTGCTGTGGAGGCGGGAGAGGCTCCCGCCACTGCCACTGTGCTAGCCACCGTGAGCCAGCTTCTGGCTGAGCGGTGCTGCCCCTGTGGGGGCGCATTGACCACCAGGGGGCAGCTCCTGCATTGAGTGTTTGCCCCCTGGTCGTCAGTGTGCATAATAGTGACTGGTCGTTCTGCAATTCAGTCGATTTGCATATTAGCCCTTTATTATATAGGATCACCGATGGTAGACTTGACTTTCCGGATTTTTAATTTCACTGAGTCCATAATCTTAGCATGTCTAACCTCATTACAATTCACCTTTAATCTGATCAATTGAAGCAAATCTCTTTTCTCCATCAAATATTTAGCAAGATACAAAATATTCTGTAGTAATTACTAAATGTTACTAATATTTTATGTTCTCCCTTCTTCAGGGCACATATCAAAAGTATAATTGTCTTTGAATTTTACATGTGACTGGATTCTGGTCAGTGAGATCCTCTCTTTCTCTCAAGCAGAAACTGTCAATATTGAGATGGTGGCTGCTCTGTTAGTCAGGGCCCCTACTTGAGTTTCTATGCTGATAGATGATGACAAGTAGTGTGAGAAAAAATAAATCCTTATTATTTTAATTCATTGGTATTTCCGGAGTGTTTTTTATTGGACTGCCATAAACTGGCTAATCCAGGTATATGAACCCTCAAACAATATTCTGAATATCCTGAAAAGTAACTACAGTTTTCATTCATCCATTCACTTATTGTGAATTTATTTTTATCAATTAATATTTATTAAATACATATTTAAGTCCAAGATTTTCTTAATAAGAGCAATGCAATAAAGGTTAAATCTATTGACTTTTTACTTCATTGTTCTGTTTCCAACATCTATAAGACAGGCTGTCACATTTTAAATATTTAATAGAAATGTTTTACAAAAAAATGGAAAAGAAACATTGAAATGTATGATGGAACAGACATTAATGAAAATGACCATCAAAGTAGAAATGAAAGTATAAATTCTCTTTAATAGTTATTTTAATTGAGGAAGATGATTGTTTTAACAAACCTTGATTAGGTGTCTTCTAAATACAAAGATATGTATTTACCTTAAAACCCCAGAAAGACCAGTGAAGGCCAACCTCAGTCTCCCTATTTATAGGAAAGGCTGATCCACATGCAAATTTCTGTTCAAGCTCCAGGTTAAATCCTCTCCCGGGCTGTGCATAGCACAGCTCTCTCTCTCTCTCTCTCTCTCTCTTTTTTTTTTAATACATTTTATTGATTTTTTACAGAGAGGAAGGGAGAGGGATAGAGAGTTAGAAACATTGATGAGAGAGAAACATTGATCAGCTGCCTCCTGCACACTCCCTATCAGGGATGTGCCCACCACCAAGGTACATGCCCTTGACCGGAATCGAACCTGGGACCCTTCAGTCCACAGGCTGATGCTCTATCAACTGAGCCAGACCAGTTAGGGCAGCACAGCTCTCTTCACATAAGGTGAGGTCCAGCAAAACCTCTGCAAAGCAACACTCAAAATTCAAATTATCCATCTGAGGAAACGATAATTCAACAGTGAAAATATTACATTACCTTTACAGCATTACATACCACAGAGCTACTGTTTCCAAGCTCTACTATTCCTATTTCCAAAATTTCACTATTTGCATTTCACTAGGATACGTTTCAATAAAAATAACATTAAGGACTACAATAACATAACTGCGCAAAATATTTTAGAATGATTATAGTCATTTCTAAAGGTGTTCAAACAAATTCAACTTATTGCCACTTACAACTTCCTTCGACATCACTAGAACGCTTTACGTAGATAACTTCTGACTACCAAATCCATTCCCCTGAACTTCATATTTTGATGATATTTTAAGAATTACAAAATGAAGGGTAGCATTCTCACACAACTATAGGGAGAGATAGAAACATTGATGATGAGAGAGAACCACTGATAGGATGCCTCCGGCACACCCTGCAATGGGGTCCAAGCCTGCAACCCGGGTGTGTGCTTTTGACTGGAACCAAACCCTAGACCTTTCAGTCCACAGGATAAAGCTCTATCCACTGAGCCAAACCAGCCAGGGCTATATATGTATTTTTAATGCAATGCTAGAACACTGGTCATTAACTCAAATGCACACAAAGAAAAAAAGGATACTGCAAAAGGTAATAACATAGTCTAATAAAAGGGACATTATACAATTTTAAATTATATTTCTTGTCTTCTCATTGCAATTTGGAGACATAGATAATATGGATACCTTTTTAAAAAGACACAAACTCTCAAAAACTGACTCAAAAAGAATTAAAAAATTTGAATAGATTTTTTAACAAATAGAGATATTAATTTAGAAACCAAACCTTTCCTATACACAAAAAGCTTAGTCCCAATGGAGTCACTGAATTCCACTAAATGCAATGACCACAATTTTTGTCAAAGCTCTGATGTTTTAAAAACAACAATGGTAGACGTACAGGATGAGGAGATCCAAGATTGCAGGAGAATGGGTGGAAGTTGCACTTACCTCCTCCCAGGTCCAAATGGAATTCCACCAAATTATAGAATAATTAACTGGAAAAACCAACTGACAATTAGCCAAACAGAAGTCTTATGACCATGAATTTACAGAAACATCCATATCAAGACTGGTAGGAAGGGTGGAGTCAGACAATCTGGCTGTGAAAATCAGCTGAAATTCTGTTAGCCCCGGAGAGGGAGGAGCCTGCTGGAAACACAGGCACACCCTCCAAGGGCTGCTGCACAAAATCTCATTCTTGGACATTCAGCCTGGCTTTGGCAGAGCAAACCAGAGTAGGGCAAGGAGGCTGAAGTGACAACCACCACGGTCCCTGCACCGAGTCCGTCTCCCGCACTGCACAGAGACTCCATCATTCCTAGGTCAATCACCTGGAGAAAACGCACTAGTCCCACCCTCCTGACCCCTCTCTCCCTGTTCCACTGAGCCCACGTGCTGCACAGGAACTAGCTGCCTGACCCAGCGGTGGAGAATTGCTTGAAGAGCTCTCAAGGGAAAACTCAGAGGGTGTCAGAGACTGAGTTATGTGCTTCTGGGGTGTGGAGCGCAGCTACACTGTTTTGGACAGGTTCAAGCCTCGGACTAATGAGATGGCACAGTCCTCTCATTGACAGGTGCAAGTCCTAGCTTGGAGGGCACGTAATTAAAATGCCAAAGGTTAAAGACAAAGAGAGAATTTTAAAATCGTCAAGAGAAAGACAGCTACCTAAAAGAGAATTTCTATAGTACTGTCATCTGATTTCCCAACAAACACACTTCAAACCGTAAGGAAATGGCATGAAATATTCAGAGATGAAAAACAAGGGGCTGCAACCAAGACTATTCTAACCAGCAAAGCTATCATTTAAAATGGGGGGAAAAACTGATAGGTTCACAGACAAAAAAAAGCTAAAACAATTCACTACCACAAATCACTATTGCAGGACATGATAAAGAAACTTCAGTAAGTAAAAGAAAGAAAAAAATATGAAAATAATCATTAAGAATAAAATAGAAATAAATACATACCTATAAATAATGACTTTAAATGCCCATCAGTTAAATGTTGCAATCAATAGACATAGGGTAGGTGAATGGATAAAAAAAACAAGATCCAAATATATGCTATCTACAAGACACTTATCTGAGCAGGAAAGATACACACAGATGATAGTAAAGGTATGGAAAAAGATTTATGTTTTGACATGTAGTAAGATTTATTCATTTTGGTCTGCAGTTAGTTATATGAGTTTGGCAAATGCAGAGTCATGTGATATTTGACACAATCAAGTTATAGAACAATTTCATCACTGTAAGGAATTTCCTCCTTCTGTCTCTATTTTTTTTTAAGATATTTTATGTAAATGAAAACAAAATAAAAACTGGTAATAATATTTATACCAGGTAAAATAGACATTAAAAAGCATTGATTATAATAAAAAACAAAGAAGAATCCTATATCTAATAAAGACAGAATATGCAAATTGACTGTCTCTTTGTGGCAAAGATGGCAGCGCTCATATCTATAAGATGGCAGCACCCAGTCCCCTCAGCACCACTGGAGTCCCCCAATCCTTTAAGCACTGTCCGTGAAGGCGAGGGGCAACCAGCACCCCAGTCCCCTACAGCAAGCAGATAGCAAGGCACTGCTTGCCCCTCGCTGCCACAGCATGGGCAAGCAGTGCCCCAGTACCCCGTGGTGATCACACAGCTTGTCCCAACTTTCCCCTCGCTGTGGCACTGAGAGGCAAGCAGGCCCCCACAGCGAGCAGACAGCAGGGCCTGTGGTGGTGTGGAGCAGGTAGGTCCACAGAGAGCATAGAACCATGGGGAGCTGGCCTAAGCCATCAGTAGGACATCCCCTGAGGGCTTCCAGATTGGAGAGGGTGTAGGTCAGGCTGAGGAACCCTCCCTCAGGCACGAATTTCATGCACCAGCCTATAGTAATACATAATGATAGAGGGCTCAATCCAACAAGAGGATACAATCCTCATAAACATTTATGCATCAAACAAAGGAGCACCTAAATATATAAAGCGAATCTTGATGGACAAAATCGGAGTAATCAACAGTAGTACAGTCATAGTAGGAAATTTTAACACATCATTAACATCAATAGATAGATATTTCAGAACAAGAAAAAAAAAAAAAAAGGAAACAGCGGCCTCAAACAACACACTAGACCAGGTAATTTAATTGATATTTTCAGAGCTTTTCACTACAAAGCAACAGAATATAAATTTTAAAGTACATATGAAATATTTATAGGATAAACCACATTATGACATAAAATAAGACTCAATAAAAAGATCATATCCCATGATCAAGTTGGATTTATTATGGAGGTCCAAGACTGGTACAATATTTTCAATTCATTTAACATGATACACCAAATTAAAAAAAAGATAAAAATCTAATGATCCTGTCAATAGATGCAGAAAAAAGCATTTGACAAAATCTAGCATCCACTTATGATAAATACTTTCAGTAAAGTGGGAATTGAGGGAACATACCTCAACATAATAAAGGATACATATGACAAACCCACAACTAACATCATACTTACTGGGAAAAATCTAAAAGCATTTTCTTTAGATTTAGGAACAAGACACAGGGATGTCCACTTTAACCACCGTTATTCAAAACTAGAGGCCTGGTGCATGACATTTGTGCACAGAAGGGAGGGTGTTCTCTCAGCCTAGCCTGCACCCTTTCCAATCTGGGACCCCTTGGGGGATGTCCAACTGCTGGTTTAGGTTTGATCCTGGGGATTAGGCCTAAACTGGCAGTCAGACATTCCTCTCACAATCCTAGACCGCTGGCTCCTAATAGATCACCTGTCTGCCTGCCTGGTCATCCCCAACTGCACCTCCCTCCTATCAGCCTGGTTTTCCCTAACTTCCCCCTGCTGGCCTGGTTACCACTTATTGCCCCCCCCCCCCAGCCAGCCTGGTCACCCACAACTGCCCCCACCTGCCTGGTAACCCTACGCAACCTGCTGTTCAGTCATTTGGTCATTTTTCACTAACCCCCCTGCCATCCTGGTCATGCAGCCTGCTTGTTTGGTCATTTGGTAATCCCTCACTAACCCCCCTGTCGGACTGGTCATAGGCAGCCATCTTGTGAGGGTGTGAGGGTTAATTTGAATATTACCTCTTTATAATATGGGATAGTACTGGAAGTCTTAGCCTGATAATCAGACAAGAAGAAGAAATATAAGGCATTCAAATTGGAAAGAACTAAAACTGTCATTATTTGCAGATGACATAACACTATACATAGTGAACCCTAAAATTCAGACTACTAGATTCTAGCAAACTACTAGAACTTATAAGAAATTCAGTAAAATAACTGGATAAACAACAAAAGTTCAGAGATTGTTCCCATTTACAATTGCATCTAAACATGCCTTGAAATTAATTTAACCAAGGAAGTAAAAGATCTGTTCTTGAAAAATTATAAGACACTGAAGAAATAAATTGAAGATACAAATAAGTGGAAGAGCATCTCATACTCATGGATAAGAAGAATTAACATTACTAAAATCTCCTTAAAACTCAAAGTAATCTATAGATTCAGTGCAATGGCTATCAAGATACCAACAAAATATTTGACAGAACTTTAATATTTTGGCAAGCATTATAACAGGCAATTATCTGTCTCTTCATAAACACACAGATATATATGATCACATAATTTCATAAAAAGTTATTATGACTAATACAATTCAATGAGAAAAAATTTATTTCTTTTCAGATATATTGAGGTATGATTATAAAATTTTATATGTTTAGGTTGTACAATAATAACTTTAAGGTTTACAACATGATGACTTAATATATGTATAGATTGTAAAGTACAACATTAAATTGATTAACACACCCACACTTCACATTTACTATTTTTGTTCTTTTTATATTTGGGGTTTTGGGGTGTTTTTTTTTTTTTATCTTGAGAACACTTAAGATTTATTCTCTTAGCAAATTTCAAGTATATTATACTGTATTATTAACTATAATTACCATGCTGTACATTATATCCTTAGAACTTATTTATCTTATAACTGAAAGTTTGTGTTTTCTGGAAAGTAGAAAGATATATCTCCCCATTTCTCACTCTCTTCAGCCCCTGGGAAAAGACATTCTACTCTTTGGTTCTATGAATTTGACTGTTTTAGATTCCACATAAGTGAGATCATACAGTGTTTATCCTCCTGTCTGGCCTATTTCATATAGCATACTCTCTCCTAGGTTCATTCACGCTGTTGTAATGAACAGAAACACTTTGCAAAAAATGTTGGGAAACCAGATTTTCACATGCCAAAGGATGAAACTCGATTTCTAACCACATACTATGCACAAAAACTAACTCAAATTGATATTGGTTAAAATGAGTAAGCTAGAAGCTCATGAAAAAATTGAGAGTTCACCAACTCCTAAAGTGCTCCAAATTTTTATTACTTACTAGAGGTCTGGTGCATGAATTCATGCGCTGGTGTGGTCCAGCCAGTCCACCCAATGGGGGCCATTGGGAGCGGGCTGGCCAGGGTGAGAGTCCATGAGCGGTTTGCCTATGGCCCTGTCCTCTATTGGGGTCCAGGTGCCTGCTGGGTGGTGGGGCCCTTTGGGGCAATGGGCCACAGGCATTCTGGT
The DNA here is from genome assembly GCA_004026665.1 of Murina feae. Lineage (NCBI taxonomy): Eukaryota > Metazoa > Chordata > Mammalia > Chiroptera > Vespertilionidae > Murina > Murina feae. The sequence goes on along the minus strand of PVJC01006810.1, from coordinate 25,373 downwards.
AGTTCTGCTGTTCAGTCTACTTGCATATTACCCTTTTATTATGTAGGATTTAGCTACTAGAGGCCTGATGCATGAAATTCATGCAAGAGTAGGCCTTCCTTCTCCTGGCTGCTGGCACAAGCTTCTCCCTGCCATCTGGACCCAGGCTTCCCTCCGGCACCTGGGACCCAGGCTTCCCTCACAGCCCTGACTTTGTCCAGAAGGAAATCTGGAAGGACATGCAGTCTAATTAGTATAGTATGCTTTTATTATTATAAATAATTATGAGATCAAGAGTATGTTAGACTATAGCAGACTGTACCAGAAGTTTCCAGAGAACAAGGCTGGGTCATAATGTGGTCGATATACTGTTTTTATTTATTTATAGCATTATTGGTTTATTTATTTCTCCTTGGAAAATAAATTCCCTGCAGCTTTGTAATTATCATAAGATTAAAATGCATTCATTCAACAGATAAGATTTTTCTAGATCCTTTTGAAAAACAAGATTTATTATTTTTATTTTTTTCTTTATTATGGAAAGTATTACAGATGTCCCCTTTGTGAACAACAAGATCTAATGACAAAAACTTACTTAAGAATAAATCATTCCACCCCAGCTGGTTTGGCTCAGTCGATAGACCATCAAGCTGGGGACTGAAGGGTCTCAGGTTCAATTCCAGTAAAGGGCACATGTCCAGGTTGCGGGCTTGATCTCCAGTAGGTGGCATGCAGGAGGCAGCCCATCAATGACTCTCTTTCATCATGGATATTTCCATCTCTCTCTCCCTCTCCTGTCCTCTCTGATGGGAGAGGGTGCAGGCTGGGCTGAACAAACCCACCGCCTGTGCACAAAATTCATGCCTCTAGTGAGACAGAAAGAGAAATATCTATCTGCTGCCTCCTGCATGCAGCCAGGGTATGCAACCAGGTGAACTTTTTGTGACTGAGAAGATCTTCAACCAAATGAGCAACACTGGCCAGGGCTAGCGTGAAGTATATTGATTAGTAATGTCAGAGTTTCAGAAACTCTTTTTAAATGTACTAGTATAGCAAAAACAATATAAATAATTTAAGTTATTTTACTCAATAAACTTGCTTTTCCAATCCCCTTATTCACTGTCTTAGTTAAATTTCTTGGGTAGAACTATTTCCTCAAAAACACTGTCAACAGTATGAAATAAATATGATACTAGAATTTTTTCTGAAAAACATAAATAAAAAATGGTCTAGCTTTCATTCACCAAAGAAAAAGTACAAAGATTTATTTTGATTGTGAATATGTTTTTGACATATTTCAATTTCAAAAACATATTTACTGGTAAATTCAACTTAAAAAGGATGAACTAGAATTTACTAATATATATTTTTAGAATTGATACTATATGATTATTTTACCTTAAAATATTATGAGTATAATTTTGAAAGTTGAGGAAATATGCAAATATATTTTGCCTTTACCTTGAAATTTATGTGAGATTTTTACAAGCTAACTTCTATATTGTACTTAAGCAGTGACATTCTGAAAATAGACCATATTGTTATTGCTAATAACCTACCCCTGTCCATTCTCTCCTACTTTATAATATAAGCCTAATTTTTTTAGATATATTAAATACAAATAATATTCAAACAACTTGCCTTATAATTAGTAATGGCTATGTGACATTTCAAGACAGTGCTATAATAACAATCATTTCAGATTTCTGGACAGGTTTTCTAGGATTGCTTAAGACAGATAAGTAAATTAAAGTTGTTAATATCACTCAATTCAATAGCAAATGCAAATTATTAAAATTGGCCAAGGAACAAGATGTTGTCAAACATAAGCAGGCAGAGTTTTAAAATTAATTTTCAAGAATGAAAAATATAAGCATTAACATTAAAATTTGATGGATACTTTACACTGCAAAATGGATACAGCTGGAATGTTTATAAACTTGGAGATAGATTGGAATATGTTACCCATAATTCAGCATAGAGAGACAAGGAACTAGAACAAACAAAAAAGATTCAAAATTAAATGTTAGAAGATAAAGAAGAAAATGTTTGTTATTGAAAATTCTTATAGTTAGCTATAGCACCTTTTAAACATAAAGGACTGGCATAAGACTGAACCGAGGAAACTTGGAGGCAAGAGTTTGTGTATAGAACTGGCTTGCCTAATGTCCGAGTATAGAGACAAAGTTGTTTTGTCAAGAGCCTAAATTTCCAAAATTTGATGGAAGATGGTGGGCTAGTTACTGATACATGAGATGTGGATCCCACACACACAAAAAAGAGCTGGGTCAAAGAGGAAGTTGTTAGTAGAAATGCTGAGAAAGTGTCACTATGTGAAGGGGATTTCTAATGAGAAATTCTCAATGGAATAAATAAATCCTTAAGGGAACTTCAGAGAAACAGCCCGCAATAGGCAGTCACAGCATCCGCAAGGCTACTAACAGTAAATTAAGATCAAGAATATTCTGGCTTTCTTTTTACTTCCTCTTGGGCCCAAAACAGTGACGATAAGTGGAGAAAAATGTGGAACATACTCATATTTTCCAGTGCAGGTTTTCAGAACTTGATGTAAACCCGAACTGGGAAAGGTATAACATAAAATGGGTGAAAGTTTGGAGCTTTGTGATTGTTATTTTAGATTAGACTTTTAATTAATGAAGAGGGACCTGAATAATTTTCAACAAGGAATGGAAATAGTTATTTATCTAAAGATGTTAATAGAAACTAGAGAAAAAGAATCAATTGTTTTCTATTCCATAGCCAATCAATCTAGTGGAGTAAACTGATTATATTACATATCATCCACATTGTGTTGGGCCTAAAAAGTTGGTGGGAACATACACAGAGTGGCCAGGAGAAAGAAGGACCAAGGGAACCTAAACTTTTATCTAAACTACCCTACTACTCTTTATTCTCTTGAAAACTAGTAACCTGTATTTCAATCTTTTTTTTTTTTTCAGTCTTTAATTCACTGCAGATACTTTATACTTTAATTCACATACATGTTCCAACAAAGCATAGAAAACAATGGCATGTTTTGGTCAGTAACTTCTATATGCCTTAATTTTTTTTTTAACAAAATGTATTTTTATTGATTTCAGAGAGGAAGGAAGAAGAGGAGAGAGAGAGAGAAACATCAATGATGAGAATCATATCTGCTCTAAATTTTATCCTAGTCAAATAAAAAGAGTGTTATTTAAAATTATGCCTGATCAGTGCTTGAGTGTTGACCCAGGAGCCAAGAGGTCAGGGTTTGATTCCTGGTGAAGGCACGTGCCCAGGTTGCTGGCTCCATCCCCAGTAGGGGTGTGCAAGAGGCAGCCAATCAATGATGTTTCTCACTGATATTTCTCTCTCTATTTATCTCCCTTCCCCTCTCTCTAAAAATCAATAAAAACATATTTTAAACTAAATAATTTAAAAATGAATGAAATACTATTTAATTTTCAAAATCACTTTTAGTGATTTTCTGTACTATTCAATAATTTAGAATTTAGAATTATTGTTTGAAAGAGCTTTTTAACAATTATCTGTTCTAGTTATCATACTGACATGGAAATTGAAAAAGCACAGGAAGACAAACATATGCAATTTCTGCTGGTTTAATTTCGCCAACCAGAAATAAGCAGTGTTATGAGTCTAGGAATAAATTTCTCTCATTTGAAATGCACATCTTTATACAGTCATGTAATACTATTTTACAGTCATCTCTTTTCTTTTCCCCACTCTATGTGTCATTTTCAATTATTATATACTAGAGGCCCGATGCACAAAATTTGTGCATAGGGCTCAGCTCTTGTAGCCACGGTGGCTTGCCTCAGCCCTCACAGCCCCAGGTACATCCAGAAGGTTATTCAGCTGTCCAGTCTAATTAGCATATTATGCTTTTATTATTATAGATTATTAGAGACAACTAGAGGCCTGGTGCACAAAAATTTGTGCACTTAGGAGGTTCCTCAGCCTGACCTGTGCCCTCTCGCAGTCTGAGACCCCTCTGGGGATGTCCACCTGCTGGTGTGCCTGGTCAGCCTGGGCCAGGGGCTGATGGCTGTTTGCAAGCTTGCCACGCCCTCCAGTGTGGATCCTCACCCCATTGGGTTGTGGCCAGTCTGGGTGAGGGTTGAGGGCTGTTTTCAGACTTTCAGGCTGCCCACAGTCCCTTCAGGTTTTGGGTCCCTACTGAGGTACCTGGCCAGCCTGGGTGAGGGATTGATGGCTGTTTGCAGGCTGGCCAAGGCCCCCAGTGGCGTCCCTCACCCCATTGGTGTGTGGCCAGCATGGGTGACGGGCTGAGGGGTGTTTTCAGACTTTCAGGCTGCCCACGGCTCCTGGTGACCCAATGTCCCAGCAAGGCTGGCTGGAAGCAGGTTTCTTGGGTTTATTTATCTTCTATAATTGGTACACTGTTCCTTTAAGCCGAGGCCTAAACAGGGAACAAAACCTCCTCTCTGCTTCACCTCATGGCTTCTATAATTGAGACACTGTTGCCCTTAGAAGTCAGGCCCGGCCTGCTGTTTGCTTCAGCTCCCGAGGCTTCTATGATTGAGACAATGTTGCAAATATATTGTTGCTTGGAGCCAGGAGACACCCAGGCAGCCTGCAAACACATTTACTCCTGCTGCAACGGAAACTGCCTGTTTACTCAGCTCCATGAGTGCCAGCCTCCATGTTGGCTGGGATAATTTGCATACAGTCACTCTGATTGGCTGGTGGGCATGGCTTAGGCGTCCCAAAGGGATGGTCAATTTGCATATTATACTTTTATTATATAGGATGTGTCAGCATAATTTTATATTATTTACTAGAAGACTGGTGTATAAAATTTGTGCAGTGGGAATGGGGGGTCCTCAGCCTGGATTGTGAGAGGGTGCAGGCCAGGCTGAGGGACCACAGCAGTGCATGACTGGGGCCAGAGAGGGATACAGAAGGTTGGTCATACAGCGAGGGACCGCAGGAGGACTCCAGGGTATGTCCATCCCGTCTCACTCAGTTTCAATCAGCCAAACCCCAGCAGCAAGCTATCCTACTGGTTGGAACATCTGCCCCCTGGTGGTCAGTGAACATCATAGCAAGTGGTGAGCAGCCTTAGCATATCATTAGCATATTATGCTTTGATTGGTTGGAATGTATGACTGGATGATCGGACACTTAGCATATTGGGCTTTTAATATATAGGATACAATTTCATTATATGGATACATCACAATTATATAAACAAATCTTCTTACTATTTAAATATTTTAATTATTTATACAAACATAAATTAAAATATGGTAAATGTCTGCAGTATGCATCTTTGAACATTCTGTTTAAAATTAAAACCATTAAGGACTTAAGGTATATAACAACACAATTCTATATGGTGTGGTTCTCTTCAGATCCTTAAATTAACCATATTTTATGTTAAGATTGAAAACAGTAGGTTTTAAGAGCATTGTCCTAAGCAATGAACTGAAATATCTCATATATGTCTGTTTTCTTCATTTTGTGTGACATAAAAATAGTAATTGTAATCTCTTCTCAAATAGTTATTTTTGATACTCCATAATCAGTTTCCCAAGAACTTTTCTCTCACCAATTCATTTAAAACATTATTCAAACATGTTTTTTGGTCAAATAAATCACTTTATAAGATCATGTTTCATGTTTCTACCCTTACCTATTTTTTCTTCACTAAAATTAATCCCAGCAACTCATAATAATTCCAATGTAAATGCTTTCCATTGACTTAGGATCCTGAAATGTTATTTTTAAAAAATTGATTTTAGAGAGAGAAAGGAAAAGGGGAAAAAACCACATTGATTTGTTGTTCCAATTATTTATGCATTCATTGGTTGGTTCTTGTACGTGTCCTGACCAGGAATTCAACCCACAATGTTGGTGTAAGGGGACTATGTTCTAACCAACTGAACTACACAGCCGGGGCCTTCAAATGTAATTTTTATTGTACCTTATGTACCAACCAAAATTTAAATAAAACATCCATATTTTAAATGTGTATCTCTACATGTATTGTTCTTACATATCATTTCACCAATGTCCCTAAAGGCATTCTTTAAAAATCACTTGGCCATTAGCAAATATTATCAAAGTAATTATTGTATGCTTTGTACCCTTTGTAAAGTTTGTTCATTTCAGCCTTATGGAAAATGCACTGCAAAGAATGTTTTGGAGCAGTGGTTGTAAAATTTTGAGCATGAATAATTATTTAAGCACAAGTCCCACAGTTTCATATTCAATGAATCTGGGTGAAACCTGAAAATGTACAATTCTGAAAAAAGTTTAGTTGATTCTGATACTTTTTTCTGGTAAATATACACAGTTAGGTTCATAGGTATATAAACAAAAGTCTTATGTTACATATATTTATTTCTAGGTGTATGTTAATATCAAATATAAATATTTAAGTCATTTATGTATTTGAATCCCAATTATATAACTTTCTAGTTTGTTAATAAGCAAGCAATTTAAACTTTCTGAGCCTCAGATTTCTTATGTGCAGCAGGAATAGTAATATCCGATCTAATGAAAGAGTAATATGCAAATTAGGCATCATTCCATCACAAAGATGGCCACACCCATGGCCACAAGATGGTGGCACTCATAACCACAAGATAGCAGTGCCCAGTCCAGCTCAGCCCCACCACTAAAGTGCTCAGACCTGTTAGCCAAGCAAGTGGTGGGGGAGGCAGGGTCCCAAGGGGCAAAACAGGTGATCAGAGGGGGTTAGGAGTCCCCTGCCTAGGCCAGAGGCCTTCACCAGAGACCTCAGGCATGGGCAAGGGTGGAACTGGTGATCAGAGGGGTATGAGGGTGCCCTACCCAGGCATAAGGCCTGGGCCAGAGGACTCAGGTCTATGCAGGGGCAAGACTAGAGATCGCAGGGGCCTGAGCACTGGTGGAGCAGGGAAACAGGGGTCTGAGGGTCTCCTGCCCAGGCCTGCAGCCTTGGCCAGAGGCTGTAGTGGGGCAGGGGTGAAGCCCATGATCTCAGGGCCTGGGCGGGGGCAAAGCCAGCAATTGGAGGGGCCTAGAGGACCCCTGCCCAGGCCTTGGCCAGAGGCCTCAGGCATGGGAAAGGGTGGAGCTGGTGATCTCAAGACCTGAACTGGTGTAGATCCGGTGATCGGAAGAGCAGGAGCAGAGCCTGTAATCCCAGGGATCTGGGCACGGGCAGAGTCAACAATGCAGGGGTCTGGAGGTCCTCTTCCCAGGCCTGTAGCCTTGGCCATAGGCTGCAGTGGAGCAAGGGTGGAGCTGGAATGGCAGTGACCTGGGGTCTCCTGCCCTGGCCTGTAGCCTTGGCCAGAGGATGTATTGGGACAGGGGCAGAGCTAGCGATTGCAGGGGTCTGAGGGCCCTCTTCCCAGGCCTATAGCCTTGGCCAGAGGTTGCCAATGGGGCAAGGGCAGAGCCAGTGCTAACAGGGGGCAGAATCAGAGCTGGTAATTACAGAGGCCTGGGCTCTGTGAAGCTGGCGATTGGAGAGGCTTGGGGGTCTTCTGCCTAGGCCTGCAGCCTCAAGCAGAGACTGCAGGCCTGGGTAGGGGCAGAGACAGTGATCACAGGGGTTTGGGGGTCCCCTGTCTAGGCCTGCAGCCTTGGCCAGAGGTTACAGGCCTGGGCAGGGGTGGAGCTGGGATTGGAGGGGCAGGGGTGGAGCCAGTAATCGGAGTAAACTACAGAGGAAACACCTTTTCTTACCGCTCATTGGCTAAGCTCTCTGTATGCCACTGGTTATATTCTTAGTAACTTAGGTAATAAGAATCCAAAAAGGCGATCTAAAGTTTTTCCACCACACTACTGGAGAAAAGGAAATGAAGGTCCACTGCTGGAGGGCTAAGAAATGTCATATCCTGCCCTAGCTGGGTTGGCTTAGTGCATAATGCCTCAGCCTGCTGACTGCAGGGTGTGGGAAGTCAGGGCATATTGAAAAGGCAACCAATCATAGTGTTCCTTTCACTTTGATCTTTCTGTTTTTTCCTTCTCTTCCACATTGTCTAAAAATCAATGGAAACATATCCGCAGGTGAGGATAAAAAAAAAAAAAAAAAGAAAGAAATGTCATATCATATGAAAGACACATCTTAAAAATGCCTAATGAAAGTTGTCATTTGCCCTACCCATTTTGGCTCAGTAAATAGGACGTTGGCAGGCAGATTCAAGGGTCCCAGGTTCGATTCTGGTCAAGGGCATGTACCTTGGTTGTGGGCACATCCCCAGTAGGAAGTGTGCAAGAGGCAGCTGATCAGTGTTTCTCTCTCATCGTTGTTTCTAACTCTCTATTCCTCTCTCTTCCTCTCTGTAAAAAATCAATAAAATATATTAAAAAAGAAAAAAAGTTATCATTTTTCCATGGTGAAGGGACTGGAGTCTACGTTGATGAAAACACCTTGGTGGCTGTGGTGACTGGCAGTGGCTGCAGCAGCCAGTTGATGGGACTGGGGGCTTCCCCTGATTAGCCTGGTCACCTCCCACAAAGGGAGGCCAGACTGCAGCTTAGGCCCGTGCCCCAAAGGGAGCAGGGAGCAGGCCTAACCCATCAGTATGACATGCCCTGAGGGCTCCCAATATGTGAGAGGGGGCAGGCTTGGCTAAGGAACCCCACCCCCTCAGTGCATGAATTTCATGCACTGGGCCCCTAGTTATATAATAATATTATACAATTTGTATTTATATTATTTTATAAAATATTATATGTTAAAATACAAATATAATAGAAATAACAAAACAATGCATATAGTTATATATAATATCTGTGATAGTAATACTCTTTACCCAATGTGTTGTCATGAGAATTTAATAAATTTACATATGTAAAATTCTGAAAATAGTGACTACATATTATAATTGGGGAAAAGAAAGTGATCTTGAAAAAGAACAAAGTTATAAAGATAAAAAAGTATTATTTTTTATTAATAAGGTAACTAAGAAAATAAAAAAATAATTGAAAAACAACAAAAAATTGACATTTCAGGACAACAGGTGAAGAGGAAAATATTTAACCATTATAATATTAAGAAAAATAAATCAGACATAAAATAATATACTCAATATTATAAAAAGTTTGAATGGAACTACAAAAGACTTTGAATAGCAACAGAAATCTTGAGAAAAAAGAACAAAGTTGGACGAATCATGCTATCTAATATCAAACTATTCTAAAAGGCAATAATAATCAAAATATCATGGAACTGGCATAAAAACAAATATGTAGATTAATGGAGTAAAATAGCCCAGAAATAAACTCATGCCTTTATGGTCAATATCTCACAAAAGAGGCTAGAACATAAATGGGGTAAAGATAGTCTATACAATAAATGGTGTTGGAGAAATTAAACTGGTATGTGGGAAAAACTGAAACCATACCACCTTCCTACACCATACATAAGAATAAACTCAAAATGGATTAAAGAATGGTTAGATTCAAACCATAAAAGTCCTGGAAGAAAGCATTGGCAGTAAAATCTTGGATGTTTCTCTTGCAATATTTTTTTTCTGATATATCTCCTTGGCATGGGAAACAAAAGAAAAATAAACAAATGGGACCACATCAAGATTTGCACACCCAAGAAAACAATCAACAAAATGAAAAGATTACTCACTGAATTGAAAATATTTGCCAATGATTCATCTGCTAAGGGATTGATATTCAAAATTTTATAAAACACTTACACAACTCAACACCAAAAAACAAACAATCCAATTGAAAAATGGGCAAAGGACCTGAAAAGGCACTTCTCTAAAGAGAACATACAGATGGCCAAAAGACATATGAGAAGATAGTTGATATCACAAACCATCAGAGAAATGCAAACTGTAATATTCTCAACAATAATGAAAAAACAATGAAATGTCACCTCACTCCTGTCAGAATGGCTGTCATCGATAAATCAACAAACAAGTGTGGCAAGGATGGGGAGAATGTTAGTGGGAATGCACATTGATGCAGCCATTGTGGAAAGCAGTAGGGAGTTAACTCAAAAAATTAAAAATGGAACTGCTTTATGATTTAGCAATTCCACTTTTGGGGATATAGCCAAAGAAATCCTGAACACTAATCCAGAAGTATATATGCACCCCTATGTTCACTGCTGCATTATGTAATAGTTAAGATTTGGAAGCAGCCCAAGTATCCATCAGTAGATGAGTGGATAGAAAGGCAGTGGTACATCACAATGAAATACTACTCGGCCATAAAAAAGAAAGAAATCTTACCTTTTGTAACAGCATGAATGGACCTGGAGGATATTGTGCTAAATTAAATAAACCAGTTAGAGAACTTACCATATTAAGTTCACTTATATGTAGAATCTAATGAACAAAATAAGCTAACAAACAAAATAGAAATAGACTCAAAGATAAAAAAAACATATTGACAGGTGTCAGAAAAGAAGGTTGAGGCGGGGTGCTGGTTGAAAAACATGAAAGGATTAAGCAAAAAAAAAAGTCATAGGAAAAGTTATAATGTTGAAGAAAATAAATCAGACACAAAAGAATATGCTCAATGTTTTATTATATAAAGTTTAAAACCAGGCAAAACAAATCTACGCTATTAAAGAACATCGATAGTGTTTGCCTTTAAGGAAGATGGTGTTTAAGAAGAGCCTGTACGGATCTTTTGAGATGATGTTTTTTATTCTATTCCCCAAGCTGGCTGGAAGTTACAAGCGTCTGTATGTGTTTATGGAAACTCATCAAGCTAAACATCTAAGATTGGTTCAGTCTTCTGTAGGAAGTTTTACTTCAGTACAAAAATGTATGATTTTAAAATATATGTTTCTATTTATAAATCACTCACATTATAAGTTAATTTTAAATCATATGTCAAATGGCTTAGTTGGCATCCCCATTTTTGTGTTTCAAAGTAAAATGTTCTTAAACTGCTGTTGTCTTGTTTTCTCCCTTCTACCACTCATTTCTGCATATCTAATATTTCTTGCATTTTCTGTCTCTGTTGGTGACACCATTATCTATCCTGCTGCCTTTATCTGAAAGCTTAGCATCCTCTACCAAACTCTCCTCTCACCTCATAATTAGTTACCAGTTCTCCTGATACTTGACTATCTTTCAGATCATTTTTTATTTGTGTTCTATCTGTCTCCAAACTATATTATTTTGCTTTCTGTCTCATTAGCAGACAAAATCAGCAAGAAAAAAACTACTTCAGTTGCCTACTAATATACCTTTGTATTTTTAAAAATTAAATTTATTGTGGTGACTTTGGTTAATAGGATTATATAGGTTTCAAGTGTACATTTCTATATATATGATGTGTATATTGCATTGTGTTCCCACCACCCAAATCAAATCATCTTCCATCTCCATATATTTAGCCCCCTTTACCCTTTAGTATCCCCTACCCACTTCCTTCTGGTAACCACCACACTGTTGTCTGTGCTTATGAATTTCAGTTTTATATTCCATGTATGCGTAAAGTCATATGGTTCTTAGGTTTTGTTTTTTTTTTTGACTGACTTAATTCACATAGCATAATATTCTCAAAGTTCATATGTGTTGTGGAAAATGGCAGTATTTCATCTTTTCTTATGACTGATTAGTATTCAATGGTGAATATTTACCACATCTTCTTTATCCAGTCCTCTATCAAAGGACATGTTGGTTGTCTCCATTTCTTGCCCACCGTGAATAATGCTGCAATGAACATAGGATTGCATTTGGTAACTCTATTCTTAATTTTTTGAGGAACTGCCATACTGTTTTCCATAGTAGCTATACCAGTTTTCATTTCCACCAGCAGTGAATTCACTGATATGCCTTTGCATATGTTATTTCTCTTTCTAGAATGTTCTTCCTTTTTGTCTCTACCTGATGATTTTTGTTTATCTTCAAATCCCAGTTCAAGCATCCTTTCCTCTGCATTCCACTTACAAAGGAAACTAATCACTTACTTTTCCATTATCTTTGAGCCTTTGACATAGTTTTCAAAAATGCAACAATTGAGGATAGCAGCAAATTCAGTTCCTTCATGATCTCATTTTCTTCATCTGCTGTCTCTGACATGCATAGATTGAATATTTGCAAGTCAGAATGCATTTTCTTCATCAGTACCACCTTAACAAAGAATATCCTTGTAGGATAGCACAGGGTTCAATATACTGCTTCCCTTTCCTCTATCAATCCTGTTCAAAAGCTTTAGGAAACAAATACTTGTATATCCTATATAATAGAAGGTTAATATGCAAATCAACCGAACAGTGGAATGGATGGTTGTATGATGCACACTGACCACCAGGGGGAGTGCTGCTCAGCCAGAAGCCGGGCTCATGGCTGGCAAACGCAACAGCAGTGGTAGGAGCCTCTCCTGCCTCCACAGCACCACTAACAATGTCCAACTGCCAAGGAGCGAGCCTAAGCTGTCAGTCGGACATCTCCCAATGACTTTGGGACTGTGAGAGGGCGCAGGCTGGGCTGAGGGATTCCCCACCTAAGTGCATGAATTTCATGCACCAGGCCTCTAGTTTATTAATATATTTTTCTCTATTCAGTGCCATTTACTTGCACCAAATTTGACGAATATTGGTAACCTGACATTTTGAAAACAGAATCCTAATTATATTGTCATATAGCCTCTCTGAACTCAGACATAAGTAGTCTATTTTCTTCTGTCTACCAGCAGTGTTATTTATTTTTTTTAATTATTGAAGCATTCTCTGATAGGTTCTGTTATTTTAGGTCAAATATGTCACTGTCAGAAATAATAAGATGAAACTTCAGTAAATCTCTACAAATATCTGGTAGTTTGAGGTTAATTTTTTTTTTAAGATATAATTGACATATTTTTAAAATATTCAAATTTTGTATCTTTTTTTTCTTTTTTAAAATAATGTTTTACTATTATTGTGGATTGAGAGTTGTCAACTATCCCCTCCTATATTATTATTTTCCCTTTCTTTAAAATGTAAATACATTGAAAACACTTGCCAACAGTTAACAAACAGCTAGAAAAATCTTTATTAAATTTAATGAAGAGCGTCTTCTTTCTTAGGAATTATTTATTTATTTATTTTGAATATTCTTTTAGATCAATTTTAATTCAATTTTTAAGCAAGCAAGTTTATTTCTAAAGGTTCAAATTCTATCTTGCTTCCAATGGAGTAAATGCTATTTAGTATTTTATACATAAACTAGAGGCCCGATGCATGAAATTCGTGCAAGGGGTTCAGCCTTCATGGCCCAGGCTGCCTCCCGGCCCTACCCCGTGCCCACTGCTCATTCTGGAAGGCTGTTCCACCATCTGGTCTAATTAGAATATTAGCTCTTTATTATATAGGACAGCTATCACAATATATTACTTTTCTCACAGGGACTCAGCAAAAACAGGTATTTTGTAAAACAGTATCCTCACAGTTTAACTTTTTCAGCATAGCTTTTTTTGCTTATTTTTAAGTGTTTTACTGTACCATGTACTATAATGTTTTACATGGGTGGAATTTCTCACCATAGCCTCAGTGTCTTCCTGTCAAAGTCTGTAGTCACACTTGGCTGAGTGTGGTAAGATATGCATAATGTAAATTTAACATTTAAAAGTGTACAGTTCAGTGGCATTTATGTACATTTCTATTGCTGTATATCAGCACTGCTATCCATCTCCAGAACCTTTTCATCATTCCATACTGAGTGGCTATTTTTTAAAATTGTTTTTATTATTATTATTTTTAATCTTGTTGAAAGTATTACGTATATCCCCCTTTTCCCCCCATGGACCTCTTTCAGCCCACTTGGCCCCCACTTTCCACCCTCTCCTTGGGGATAGTTAAAGTGTTCTTTCCTTCCTGGGCATTTGCTATTGCTTCCAAAACCGTGTGTGCTACAACATAGGAGATGTAGGAGGAAGAACCGTATCATATCAACAAAACTCCAGCTCTCCTTACGTCAGTATTCTGCCTCTTCCGTTTTTACTGATGGGATTAAAAAAACACACACTTAATGCTCTTTGTCAATTTCTGGGATGGTTGGACATGCCTGTCTTCCAAAACCCCCTTGAATTTGGTTTGTTTTCCCGTAAGGGTAGACTTTTGAAAATATATTCCTACACGGATGCAAAGCTAGGTTTGGGAATTTTATTTTTACTAAAATTAATTATTTCTGACCTTAATTTTTCTCTAGTAACATCAAGCTAATCTCTATTCCTCATAACTCTATGTAATAAATCTTATTTGAAGTTTTGTTGTTTCCCACTTTCCTTCATTATTTATTTTGGTGGATCCACTAAAGATATATTTTTACAATATTAATTGTTTTTATTATTTTCTTCTTGTGTTGGTTCTTTCACAATTGGTAGTTATTTTTCATCTTGTTTTTTTCATTCCTTTTCCCACAATTTCTCCTACAATACAGGTCCAAATGAATACTTTCTCACTCTTTTTTCTAACAAACTATAACATAATCACCTTTTATTTCTCTCCAACCTTCAAGACCATTTCCACTTGCCTTCCCCACCTACCTCCATTAGTCTTATTATGGCTCACAGCAGAACCAGACATTGAGACAAAATCGGGATTACAAAACCTGAGAAACTAGCTTTTCTCCAACCTTACCTTTCCCTCACCAGTAAAAAGATTTAGAGCTCACTAGAGAGAAGAAATTATCGTCTCTTCATTGCATTGGTTATATATTATTTCATAACAATATTATCACAAATTTAAATACATGAATCACTCACATGTATTATATTGTAGTTGCTTTGGATTAGAATTCTGGGCACTACTTACCTTTGCTCCAGGATCTCACAAAATTGTAATCAAGGTGCCCACCAGAGCTATAGTCTCATCAGAGCCAACTTTGGAAGGAGCTGCTTCTTACAGGGAAAAGATCCTTCTTTCCCAAATACAGAGGTCACTTGGTGAACTAGACCAAGAAGAAAGACATCTTCATTCCTCTTCAGAGCATCCTGGGGGTACAGTAGTCAGCATTATCAATATAAGTAAGAAATAGGTAACCACCCCCCGCCATGGGTAAAACAAAGAAATGGCCATGACAAACTATGCAAGATCCTTTTTCTACCAATCAGACATCATCGATTTAAAATTATTTCTTCCACTGCTCTAGTTAGCATCTTCATTGCAAAAACTCATCTAGAGGTTGCTATCAGACAGCAGGAATTAGGAAAAGAGGTAACACCTGGAAAAGTGAGAGGTAAGAGTACAAGAGATTCATAATAATCATGTTTCACTGAATCATTACCAAATAAAATTCTATAAGAAGTTTACTTTAAAATTGTTTTACTGTTATTAGCATAAAATGACATTAAATTGCATTTTAAGTCCTTCCAGTTAACAAGACAAAACCTTAGGAATAGTTCATAGATTTTAAGTATAAAATAATTTTCCTATTTACTCATATTATACAAGTGCTTTTTGGTATATTCTAATACAGATTTGTGACTTTTGAAATTGATCTGAGTAAGATTTAGTATTATACATCAGTTATCTGCATTTTCAATGTTATGAATATGTGTTAATATCTAATCTTTCTTTGACACATCTCTAAACTTGAGCATGAGGTATATTCACTTGACTTTTCACTTTATATATTCATGGCTGCTCTCATATTACTAAATATACTTGTGATAGGTCTCCTTTACTCCATAATAAAGGATGATTAATAAGGAATTATTATTACCTTTCTTATTATATTCGCTCTCATCTCATGCTCCTGTAATCACACTGGGAATCTCATGAATAACAATGAAGTTGAACTATTTAAAAAGGAAGTTGTTATCTGAGGAAATGACAAAATGACAAGATTAAGACACTATACCCCTGCCTTACTTAACAATATTAATACCAATGCAGATAGTCTCTGGTGTAAAATATTAAGCGAATAAAATAAAATAAACATAAAAACTATATTTCTTACCCAGCTGGCATGGCTCAGTGGTTGAGCATCAGCCTATGAACCAGGAGGTCGCACTTCGATTCCCAGTCAGGGCACATGCCTGGATTTTGGGCTCGATCAGTGATTCTCTCTCATCATTGATGTTTCCCTCTCTCTCCCTCTCCCTTTCTCTTTGGAATCAATAAAAATATGTATAAATTAAGACAAAACAACCACTGCATTTCTTGAATTCAATCACGTTTTTTCCAATTGTTCTTTTAAATATCCATGTGTTTCTGCAATTTATATATCACGTAATGCTCTCCTATACCTAGCAACTGCAAAAGGCACACAAAACCCTTCAAATCACCCAAGGGTTCATCCACAGCCATTTCTTCTGAATTATCTTCAAGTAAGGGATTGCCTTTGGATCTTCTGGTGACTTGTCTGTTCTCCTTATACAGCTTGTTTGTTTATCCTTAAATTATCTTCTTTATCCCCTCATTTTTGAGGGCAGAATGAACGGGTAGCCAAGCTATTACTGGGACAATCAGCTTTCTGGTTATTCTGTCTTTTCACACAGTCTCACCCTGGTTCTTTCCACATCTTCCTTCTTAGTTTCAATTTGTCCTGTAATGTTTCTACAACTGCCTGAGGAAAAATGACTCAGTCTCAAGTCTTGTCCTCTCCCTCATGAAGTACATCACTTTGTTTTTGTTTTGTTTTTTCCCAAAATCACCTTTTTGCAATGTGCAATTTAAACATTTTTTACTTTTACTTCTCGCTATTATGTCTTCTCTCACAGGTGGTCCTTAAATCTTTGCAGCAGCAACAACAAAAAATCCATTTTATTATTTTATACAAGGACAATTTAGGATAGAAAAAGTTGTTTATTTACAATGTTTCTTAACTAGCAAGACCAGGTGCAAATCACAGATCCTTGAATCCTTAGTTCCATTCAATATCAATTTGTCAGTGCTATTTCCTTCTTCATTATACTTCACAGCATCCTATGAGAAAACTGAATTATAAGCCATAAGAGAGCCATTTTCCAAACACAGAGGTTGAAGCAAAGGAGTTAATTGACCTGTGAGTGAAGAAACCACAGAGAACATAATATTCAATCAACCAAACCACACCATCATAGCAGGCGTGAATGAATTTTGATTAGTGAGAAAATTGGAATAAATTTTACAGCAAGAACCTCATTAATTCATACACATCATAAGCCAAAAAAGTAAAGATTTTTGAAAAGTTTAAAAATATAGAATATTAAAAATATGTTTAGTTGCTTACAATTTACAGCTATTTGAAATGTAATAAGATTTTGTCAATATAAGTTCTCTACGACTACTTTAAATATTTTGGAGAAAAGTATAGCATCACATTCAGATGGCTGCTAACTGCTTAAGAAATTAAGGAACTATTATCAGCACAGACTATACAAATTTTAAACTGATGCAGTTTAAATGAATGTATACATCACAAATACATCATTTTAAATAATTGGAATCCAATTAGGCAGATTAATGATGGCATTCAGAGAATGAGAAGCCAGATAGCAAAGCAAGGTACTGTGGAAGCCACATGTACTGTGCTGCTTCTCTTGTAGAGCAAATTACTGACAGGATCCCATTTCCATTTTCATTGCCAGAAGAGTCCCCTCATGAGAAGTAATTCTAGTACCTCTAGACCTTCAGTGCCTGTGCTTGCTCCTCTCATCCTTCATACTGGTCCCAGATTATAGTCCTAAAATTTATTCTTGTTTAGTCACTTGCAAATAAACCACTTAATGGTTGATGATCCCTTGCGAATATAATGAAAATCCTCAACAGAATATCATAGATCCATCATAATGTGGTCTTGCATCACGTTGATGGTGGTGATTGTTTTTGGTATGTATACATGTGTCATAACTTCTTGAGAGTTTAGTTAAGCTACTCCATGGTATTGCTGTATCAGCATCCATTTTGTTTGGTCAAGTGGGCTGTGGGGAGATGTGCCCCAGGTCCTGCCTCTCTGTCTGCACCCTGCCTTGACTGCCCCCATGTGACATCTCAAATCAAGCTGTATGCCTCCATTAGGGGCTTTTAGAAATGGACTCTAACTCAGTTTTTCTTGCAGTATTCTTTGAGAACTGTGGCTTACCTTTAACAAATGTTGATTTAACAAAATCATAACCCTTATCAAAATGCACATTTGATTAACATTCCATTTATTTTATTCCAATTATATTTCAATAGGATTGTTTTTTAAAGTATTCAAAATTATTAATTTACCAAAATATAAAAATTAAATATAAACATTTTAATTATTACTACTTATAATGTATTGAAAGCCATCTGAACCATATGAATGTGCCAGAGAAGATGGGCACATTAAATATAATATTTATAATTAAAAATCATTTAATTATATCTGATTTTAAAAGGAAATAAAGCTAATTTCTTCTACATAATATTTACCAAACTGTTAAATCTATAAATAAAGTATAAAAAAGTACAATTTCAAATTTAGTAATTCATACTGAAAGTTTAATACTCATCTTCCTGTGAATTACCTGCTTTCCTTTCAGAATCCTAGATCCTTTTTCCCTGCTTCTTAGTCCAAAGTGGCATAAAAACCTTAACTGCCCAATGTGTCCCTGGGTCTCAAATTCATATGCGGCCCTTGTATGTGCATAAATATAAATTTGGACATGTTCTCTTTTTAGTCTGTCTAATGTTAATCTCATACTAGCCCAGTAGAACTTAGAAAATTGTGAGGAGAATTATTTTCCCACTCCCATGGTATTAAGCTGGCATGATAATAAATTTGTGATGCTCAGAAAAGTTGCTTGTTTGTGTATTCATGTATAAGGGGAGAGGAAAAAAAGAGAGGAAAAAAGTCAGTATAATTTTTTTAAATTTATTTTTATTGTTCAGATTATTACAGTTGTTCCTCTTTTTCCCCCCATACTCCCCTCCTCCCATTTCCCACCCCAACTTCTGTCCTTGCCCCCCCACTGTCCTCATCCATAGGTGTACAATTATTGTCCAGTCTCTTCACGCACCCCCAACACCCTTAACTCCCCCAAATTGTCCATCCACTCCATTCTATGCCTCTGATTCTATTCTATTTACCAGTTTATTCTGTTCATCAGATTTTTTATTCACTTGATTCTTAGATTCACTCGTTGATATATATTTGTTGTTCATAATTTTTACTTTCCTTTTTCTTCTTCCTCATTCTCAAAGGATACATTTCAGCATTTCATATAATACTGGTTGGGTGGTGATGAACTCTTTTAGCTTTTTCTTGTCTGTGAAGCTCTTTATCAGACCCTCAATTCTGAATGATAGCTTTGCTGGGTAAAGTAATTTTGGCTGTAGGTTCTTGCTATTCACTACTTTGAATTTTTCTTGCCACTCCCTTCTGGCCTGCAAAGTTTCTGTTGAGAAATCAGCTGACAGTCGTATGGGTGCCCCCTTGTAGGTAACTAACTGCTTTTCTCTTGCAGCTTTTAAGATTCTCTCCTTGTCTTTTGCTCTTGGCATTTTAATTATGATATGTCTTGGTGTGGTCCTTCTTCAGTTCCTTTTGTTTGGAGTTCTCTGCGCTTCCTGGACTTGGAAGTCTATTTCTTTCACCAGGTGAGGGAAGTTTTCTGTCATTATTTCTTCAAATAGTTTTTCAATATCTTGCTCTTTCTCTTCTTCTGGCACCCCTATAATTCTGATGTTGGTGCGCTTGAAGTTGTCCCAGAGACTCCTTACACTATCTTCATACTTTTTGATCCTTTTTCTTTTTTCTTCTTTTCTTTTTTCTTTTCCCGCTGGGTGGGTTTTGCTTCTTCATATTTCATATCTTTGACTTGCTTCTTGTGATCCTCTCATCTGTTGTTGGATGTCTGTATAATATTCTTTATTTCAGTCAGTGTATGCTTAATTTCTAGTTGGTCCTTTATCATATCCTTGAGGATCTCATTAGATTCATTGAGGATCTCACTAAATTTATCGGCAGTCTTTAGAAATTTCTTGAAAAACCTAATAATCGTGGTTTTGAACTCTATATCCTGTTGTTTTCTTTCCTCCATTTCTGTCATTTGTGATCTGTTTCTTTGACTCTGCATTTTGGCTGCTTCCCTTTCTGATTTAGGTGATCACTGCGAGGAATTAACATCTAAGCCACTTGGTTATGAGAGTCAGCTGTGTCTACAGTGGGAGAACTTCTGTGCTGGAGACACCCTTATGGGGCAAGAGTTGTTTAAGTGGGGCTTTTATGCTCACTGCATCTGCCCTGAGTGTGTTCCTTGTGGATCTGTTTTGTTTAGGTTAGTCCCACTCTGGCCACTGGGTGAGGCTGGCTTTTGTATCTCTAAAGAGGTGTTGATTAAGCCTTTGCCTTAGGCTACTCAGTCTTTTATATGCAAAAGCCTCTGACGCAGCTTGGGAGGGGCGGGGCCTCGGGGAGTTTGCAGGGCAGGGCAGAGCAAATACCTATGGTGCTTCTCAGCCCTGTGCTGAGAGACACCAGGTCTCTGTGTCCCACGGTAATTGCTGCAAGCAAGGCTGAGAGAAACCCGCTTTGGATTTCCTCCTGGTGCCAGTCAGTCCCCCTTCTCCGGGTGTCTGGGACCTCAGAAACTCACCTGGAACTGGAGTTCAGAGCCGCTGGGAACTTGTGGCTCTCTCTGTTTTGGAAAAGAACTGCGTCCTCCGGTGCCAGCCCTCTCCCCGAGCCCCGTGCACATGCCTCCGTACCTCTGTACTTTGCTTCCGCTGCTCCTCTGAGTCTCAGACTCTTTTCTACTTGTAGGATTTTCACTCAGCCAGCCTTCCTGTGGGTGCGAGTGGTGTCCGTGTGTTCTTTTCGTGGTTTTTCTGAAATAGTTGTTCACGGCTACATTTACGGTGTTTACCTTATGCCGCCATCTTACCACCATTTTTAAAAACTTATTAAATACTCTTTTATTAATACACGGCCATCAAGAAATATTTTAGATGTGTTTCCTGCCACGTAAAATCTTACATTCACCAAGAGAAAAATGGGGACACATTTCTTTTATGATACCAATCTTAAAGGTCCTAGTAATAAGCATCTAATCTAATAAAAGAGTAATATGCAAATTAACCATCACTCTGAGACACTTAAGCCACACCCACCAGCCAAGCCATGCCTCCCAGAAATACAACAGAGCATCTGTATGCAAATTAACCCAGCCAAGATGGAGGCCAGCAGCCACGGAGCTAGAGTAAACAGAAGGCTTCCATTGCAACTGCCTGACTAGGACAGCAGGCCTCTGCTCAAGCAACAATGTTTTAATTATAGAAGCCACAGAGCTGAAGCAAACAGGAGGCTTCCAATTCCTGCCTAGGCCTCTGTTCAAGGTAACAAAGTTTCAATTATAGAAGATAAATAAACCCCAGAAACCTGATTCCAGCCAGCCTCGCTGGGACATTTTGTCAAAGGGAACTGTGAGCAGCCTGAAAATGGCCCTCAATCCCTCACCCAGGCTGGCCACACCCCCATGGGGTGAGGATTCCCACTGGGGGGGGGGGGGCTTGGCCAGCCTGCAAACAGCCATCAGCCCCTCACCAGGCATGCCAGCAGCTGGACATCCTCCAAGGGGTCCCAGACTGTGAGAGGGCACAGTCCGGGCTGAGGGACCACCTCACCCCCAGAGTGCACAAATTTTTGTGCACTGGGCCTCTAGTACAAAAAACATTCAAGTTGCATACAATAGTATATGGATATAAAACTGGATCTAAAACACACACCGCACACACTCACACCAAATTTGAGAATTATACTGCAAATAATATATATCTAAAAATAAGTAAATTTTGAATCAAGTTATAAATACTAATACATGACTGGGAATTTCCATGTTCAGAGACACTAAAGGACAAGATGATTCTATCTGAAATGATAACAGTTATATTGGTAGCAATTTGTGAAATGCCTGCATTTGATTTTAAACATCCACCATCCAAATTGCTGTATGAATATTATTAATATTAGTTCTGACTATTAATTAACTATGCAAAACATTAAAAACTTTTTTGTTTTGAGCAGTGGTTTTCATAAGGGATAATTTCCCCCTTTTCAAATTTGCAAATACCTAATGGGTTAAAAGATATTTGCTAAGATATCATAGCTGTTTTACTAGATTTATTTAAAAGATCTCAGAGATAACATCCCATGGAGCTTTTAAATTAAATCTCAATTGTTCTGTAAATTATTGATTAAGGCCTAGATAAAATTGATCACAATGAATTGAAAATTTATCTGATGTATTAGATTGAATGATTCTCTTTAGTACTCAGAGACACCAATAAGAAAAGACAAATAAAGATGATAAATCTATGTTGATAAATCGATGGTGTTTTATCAACAGAGATGAGAAAGGGCAAGAAGACAATAGAGGTTGGAGGTACTTACATCATCAAAATTGAATTTATGTCCATAAAGAAGAAATTTAAGACAAGGAGGACACTTTACCTTGGGAAAAAATCCCAAGTAAGTGGTGGTTTATGGAGGATAAATAATAAATGGAATCGGATAGCTTGTTAACAAAATAGTCGTAGACAATTTAACTTTAGAGATAAAGCAACTGCTGGTGCTATTATGTTTGAATAATATATTTACATGTTGAGTGGCTGAAATGAACTATAGTTGAAGTGTTTTTGATTTAAAGAAGTCAAAATTTGTATTTGCCATGCTGTAGGAATTTCTGTAGGGACATATCAATTAGTAGGGACAATATGACAATTTGAGAAGAGAAGCAAAATTATGCTATATATTAAAATCTTCCATAAACATTTAAATATTTTACATGTTGCAACAAGGTAGATAACCAAATTTCATATTCCAAAAATGAAAAAGGAGTTTTCAAGAACATGAAGGCAGCACTGGAAATCTAGATGAATATAGTTTCTACTTTCATATTAAAAATTTATAATTAATATTGATAATTTGCTCTGTTACTTCCTAACTGTGAACACTTGGGTATATTATTTAGATATTTTAACTTGGGTTTATTATCTGTAACTACTTTAAGTGAAAATACAAATTAAATATAAAAGGTTAAATTTTTCCTATTGAAAATATGAAGACTATTAGTGTACCTTTTTTTCTTGGAGTATTTACTTTAGAAAAAGAACAAAATACTCAGAATAATTTTAACCAAAAAGGTGAAAAATACGTACACAGAAAACTATAAGATATTGATGACAAAATTTGGAGACAAAAATAAATGTAAGAATATTCTGTGTCAATAAGTTAGAACAATATCGCTAAAATATCCATAACTACCCAAGGATTCAATGCAATCCCTATCAAAATTCCAATGGCATTTTTCACTGCAATATAACAACTCTAAAATCTATATTGAACTGCAAAATACCCCAAAGCAATATTTAGAAAAAGAACACAACTAGAAATATCACAGTTCCTGATGTCAAACTACATTACAAAGCTATTGCAATCAAATAGTATGGTATTGATGTAAAAACAAACACATAGATCAATAGAGAAGAATAGAAAGCATAGAAATAAACCCATGTATATATGATAAATTAATTTTTAGCAAAAGATCTAAGAATATAGACAGTACAAAGGATAATCTTTTTAATAAATGGTGTTTGAGAAATTGAACAAACACATGAAAAATAATGATACCATATCTCTGCCTCCTTCCATGCCAAAACATAATTTTAAAATGGATTGACAACTTGAAAAGAAGATCTAAAACCATAAACTCATAGAAGAAAACATTACAGGGAATCTTCTTAACATGGCAATGATTTTTTGGATTTGACATGAAAAGCAAAGACAAACAACTGGGGCTAAAACAAAGTAAAAACTCCCGCATACCAAAGGAAACCATAAACAAAATTAAAAGGCAACATGTGTAATGGAAGAAAATATTTATAAATCATTTTTCTTATTATATCCTAAATATATAAAGAATCCATACAACTCAATAGCAATAAACAATCCAATTTAAAAGGGGGCAGAGAAAAACTGAATAAACAAATTTTCCAAAAACAATATACAAGTGCTCAACAGGTAAATGAAAGGATGCACATCAGTAATCACGAGAGGAATACAAATAAAATAATGAGATATAATTTTATATCTATTGGACTAGATATTATAAAAAAGACAAGATACAGAAAGTGTTGTCAAGGAGGTCAAGCAAAGGGAAATATTTTGAAAGTTGATATGAATGTAAATTGGTGCAGCAACTATGGAAAACAGTATTGAGTTTCCTAAAAAAATGAAAAACAACATAAAACCACTTATAGTTCTATATAAAATTCCATTTTGAAGATATTTCAAATAGATATCTGCACTTCAAATTTCATGGCAACATTATTCACAATAAATGGGATGGATTCAATCTAAGTGTCTAATGTTGTATGAACCATTAAAGAAATTATGGTATATACATATCCTATATAATAAAAGACTAATATGCAAATTGACCAAATGGCAGAATGATAGGTCTCTATGACACACACTGACTACCTGGGGGCAGACACTCAACAAGGAGCTTCCCTCTGGTGGTCAGTGAACTCCCACAAGGGAAGTGTTGTTCAGCCAGAAGCAGGGCTCATGCCTGATGAGCCCAGTAGCATGGCAGGAGCCTCTCCTACCTTTGCAGCAGCATTAAGGATGTCTGACTGACAGCTTAGGCCCACTCCCCAAGGAGTCAGATATCCCCTGAGTGCTCCCTGGCTGTGAGAGGGCACAGGCCACCTGAGGGAACCCCTGAGTGCATGCACTGGGCCTCTCTCTCTCTCTCTCTCTCTCTCTATATATATATATATATATATATATATAGACACACACACACACATATATATATATATATATATATATATATATATATATATATAAACTAATAAAAGCGAAATATTAAAATTAACCATTTCTCCGAGACAGGGTAAGCCACGCCCACCAGCCAATCAGAGTGGCTGTATGCAAATTAGCTCAGCCAACATGGCAGCCGTCACTCACGGACCTGAGTAAACAGCCCTTTCCATTGCGGCAGAAGCGAAAGTGAAGCTTCGCCCCTCAGCTCAGCTCTGATTAAACTGCCTCTAGCGAAACACAGCTTTTTGAAACATTGTAACAGTCATAGAATCCTCCGGAGCTGAAGGAGAGAGCAGCTCCAGCCTAACCAGTAAAAGTAACAATTGTTTCATTATAGACGCTGCGAGGTGAAGCAGAAGAGGCTTCGTTAGTAGTTAGAAGGCCGCCTTAAAGGAACAGTGTATCAATTACCCCAGGCCTTCAAGGAACAGTATGAATTATAGGATAAAAAACTCCAGAACCTATGTCCAGATGGCCTTGCTGGGACGTTGGGTCAATGGGAGCTGTGGGCAGCCTTAAAGCCCCTCACCCAGGCTGGTCAGGCACACCAGCAGGTGGGCATCCCCCGAGGGGTCCCAGACTGCGAGAGGGCACAGGCCGGGCTGAGGGACCTCCCGAGTGCACAGAGCGGCTGCAGGGCGGGACAGCGCAGGACCCAGGAGCCGTGATGGGAAACAGGCGGCAGGGTTGGAG
>PVJC01006809.1:0-53662 GCA_004026665.1 Murina feae | reverse complement strand
TCTTTTTTTCTGAGGTGGGTTTCCTGTAGACAGCTGATATATGGGTCATGTTTTCTTATCCATTCAGTTACCCTATGTCTTTTGATTGGGACATTTAATTCATTTACATTTAAAGTTATTATTGATAGATATTTGTCGCCATTTTTATTCTTTACCCATGTGTTCCTTCTTCGTTTCCTATTTTTTCTTTTTACAGTAGGCCCTTTAACATTTATTGCATTGCTGGTTTGGTAATAACAAACTCCCTTAGTCCTTTTTTGTCTGTGAAGCTCTTGATTTCACCCTCAATTTTGATTGATAGCCTTTCTGGGTACAGTATTCTTGAATTCAGACCCTTCCTTTGCATGACTTTGTTTATTTAATTCCATTCCCTTCTTGCCTGATGTATTTCTGTTGAGGAATAAGTCACTAATCTGATGGGGAATCCTTTGTAGGTAACTTTCTGTCTCTCTCTGGCCGCTTTTAAGATGCTTTCTTTGTCATTGGTGTTTGCCAATTTAATTACAATGTGCCTTGGCGTCAGTCTTTTGGGATTCATTTTATTTGAATTTCTGTGAGCTTCTTGGATTTGTGTGAGTTTTTTCTTCCCTATATCATGGAAGTTTTATGTCATTATTTCTTCAAATAAGTTTTCTATTCCTTGCTCAGTTTCCTTTCCTTCTGGCACCCCTATTATGCATATGTTGTTTTGTTTTGTGTTGTCCCAAAGTTCTCTTAGGCTCTCCTCCTGCTTTTTAATTCTTTTTTCTAGGCGCTGCTCTGCTTGGGTATTTTTTTTCTACCTTGTCTTCTAGCTCACTGATGCAGTCCTCTGCTTCTTCTAGTCTACTATTGATGCTTTCTATTGAGTTCTTTATAGCACTGATGTCATTTTTCATTTCTTCTTGGTTCTTCATTTCCTCTTGGTTCTTACACATATTGTTGAATTTGTCTTCCATTCTTTTCATCCACCTTATGACCATTTATCTGAATTCTTTCGCTGACAAGTTGCTTGCCTCCATTTCATTTACTTCCCTTTCTTGTGATGCCTGTTTTTCTTTCATATGCAGGCTGTTTCTTTGTCTCCCCATGATCTCTCTTCTCTGGATATCTGGTTATATAGTTTTTTCTCTCCTGTGTTGATTTTAAAGGCACAAAATACAACACAGCAAGGTACAATGCACAAGGAACTGAACACAAATGTATTCACAATACTTATATCCCCAATAAAGGTGATTGCCGTAGAAAAGAGAATTAGGAGATAAAAAAAGAAAGAAGAAGAAAAAAAAAAGGAAAAAGGGAGTGCCAAAACAAAGTTGGGAAAAGGAAAGAAAAGAAAAAAAAGTAAGAGCAATAAGAAGAGAATGAAGTAGAAGAGGGGAAGAAACTTTATGGGGAGAAAACTCAAATAGAACAGCCACTAATCCCAACAAATGCCAGCAACAAAGACCTAGAGATGAATGGAATTCATCAACTAATCAATCAATTAACAATTAATATCTAACAAGGTGAGGAGAAACAGAATCACAAAAATAGCCAAAAAACAACAACAACAAAAACCAAAAAAAAGTGAAACAATCTCACCAACAAGCATAAAAAACTCCCGTATAATCCACAATTAAGCAAACAACAGCAGAACAACAAAGAGAAGAAAAGAAAATTTGGATAGTGAAGAAAGAGAAGAGTGAGGTATCTGTGGGCTTAGAGCAGAGGATTGGAAATTAGATATCTTAGTAGGGTGAAATTGTAACAGGGGGGTAACAAGAGGGAATAGGGAAAATCTAAAGCATGAGTAGGGTAAGAGAAACAGGACAACAACAGGGGAAAAGTGAGGAAGAGAGTGTTGGCATAAAGGTAAAGTTGCGATAGAGTAAAATGATGCTATAGGAAAACTGAAAATAGAATGAAGAACACTAATCTTAAAATAAAATAAAGAGAAAATAAAATGACTCTTAGAAAAAGAAAAAAAATAGTAGTAGTAGTAATATTGATTAAAAATAAAGATGCAATAATTAAAAAGGTAAAATCAAGTGAGGAAAAATGACAAAAAAATTGTTTCTTAAAAGGGAAAAAAAGAAAAAGAAAAAGAAAAAAATTTTAAAAAAGAAAAAAAATGTGCAGTAGTGAGGGTCATTCACTTCTTCTGCTCTTATTGGTATGCCTTTGTCTTGTCAGCTATTCAGGAGAGTATTGAAGTTCCCTGTGATTCACTGCTCCTCTGTGTTGTAAACCACAGTCCTGCTTTTAAAGCCAGTAGTATTCCTTTATTTCTGAGACTGCCTTTATTTGTGCTTACAGAAGAGTCAGTTTGTGAATCAGCCTCTGGGTGGCAGTGTTTCTGGAGTGACCTCTGCGGCTATAAGTCCTCTCTAGCCGGTATTTAGGTTTTGTTTTCCCTGTGACATTTAATACTATTTTAGGGGAATGGACTGCCCAGAGCTGGTTTCCGAATCCGTCACTCCCTGCTCTGTTTCTCAAGACTCACAAACACAGCTTTTCCCTGCAGTTTCTGTGAGTGACCCCAATTGGACGATCCTGTGTATTAGATTTAACACTCACAAGCCTAGACTTAATGTGAGGAAAAAGGAAGTCCCTCCGAGGACATGTGCAGGCTCGCAGAATCCACTATCCAGCTCTGCGCGCAACCCTCCCAATGTCTCTTCTCTGCATCCTAAATCCGAGGCTGCCTTTTTGTGCCCAGATCAGTTATGGGCTGGTTTTTAGAGTTCCCTTCTGCTATCAGCCTGCGGGACCCCTTCCCACACAGGGGTCACGTTGGCACCAATAGCCTCGGACTTTGTGGAGCACAGACTTCCCCCGCGCGTGTTCATCTCTCCCACCTGGAATACAAACTGTGCCTTTATCTAGCAAAATCTGACCTTTCCGTGAGGAGAAGCAGGGCTCATCTGGGTCCACGTATTCTTGGTTTGAGCTCCGGTGTTCCTGGGTTCCTGGCTGGTCCCTGGGTGTCCTGTTTGTAGTATCCCTGGATGTATACGTTTCTCATGATTTCTTTGATAAAATCCACTTAATTCCAGTATTTTCAGTACCACATGACCAACATGACTTTTGTGCAAGACTGTTAAAGAAAAATTAGCCTCTGACTCTAGTCCAATTCAGATTCATAAAATATCTACTTATCCTAGAACAGGAAATGCTCAGCTCTAGCTGTAGGCTGCATTGAGAGCCTCCTACTCCAGCAGGTTCATTAGGGAGACATTTACAAGGCGAGGCTCAGGGTTCCCTTTTCTCCACATCCTCACCAACACTTGTTGTTTGTTAATTTATTGATGATAGCCATTCTGACAGGTGTGAGAGGATATCTCATTATGGTTTTAATTTGCATTTCTTTAATGATTAGTGATATTGAGTATCTTTTCTTTTTTTTTATTTTATTGAATTTTTACAGAAATGAAGGGAGAGGGATAGAAAATTAGAAACATCGATAAGAGAAAAACATTGATCAGCTGCCTCCTGCACACTCTTTACTGGGAATGTGCCCACAACTAGGGTACATGCCCTTGACCGGAATCGAACCTGGGACCTTTAAGTCCGCAGGTCGACACTCTATCCATTGAGCCAAACCAGTTAGGGTTTGAGCATCTTATCATATTTCTATTGGCCATCTGTAGGTCTTAGGTCTATTGCCTATTTTTTAATTAAGCTGTTTGCTTTTTGATGTTGAGTTTTACAAGCTCTTTATAAATTTTGAATATTAATGCATTATAAGACACATCATTGGCAAATATATTCTCCCATTCAGTGGATTGTCTTTTCATTTTGTTGATGGTTTCCTTTGTTGTGCAAAAACTTTTTAGTGTAATATAGACTCATTTGTTTATTTTTTCTCTTGCTTGAGGAGATATATCACAAAAAAAAATATTGCTATGAGAAATACCTAAGATTTTACTGCCTTCGTTTTCTTCTGAGATTTTTTATGGGTTTAAGTCTGGAGTTGAAGTCCTTAAACCATTTTGAGTTTATTCTTATACTAGAGGCCCAGGGCACATGAAATCGTTTGCTTCCACTTGCCTCAGCTGGCCACCCTGCCCATTGCCACTTCTGGATTGCCACTGCTAGTAGATCCCACCCCGCCCCGCCCGCCATGAGGGCTGCTGCTGGGGGGCCAGAAGGAGGAACTGAGAGGTGCTCCATGCACCTCCTGGTGATGGTGGTCTGGTTTTTCTGGCATTACAGTGCTATGGCCACTGGCCTTTTATAATATAGATATGGTTAAGAAATTGATCTACTTTCATTTTTTGCATGTATCTGTCCAATATCACCAACACTATTTATTGAGTAGACCATCTTTTCCCCATTGTATATTCTTGCCTCCTTTGTTAGATATTAATTGGCCATAAAGAACTGGGTTTATTTCTGGGCTCTCTATTTGGTTCCGTTGATCTATATGTCTGTTTTATGCCAGTACCAAGCTGTTTTTATTACAGTGGCTTTGTAGTATGGTTTGACATCAGGTAGCATGATTCTCCAACTTTGTTCTTCTTTCTTAAGATTGCTGTGGCTACTTGGAGTCTTTTGTAGTTCCATATAGATTTTTGGAAAATTTGTTCTAGTTCTTCAAAAAAAGCAATTGGTGCCTTACTGGGAATTTATTTGAATCTATAGATTATTTTGGGTAGTATGGACATTTTAATTCTTCCTACCCATGAGCACAGTATATGCTTCCATTTATTTGTATCTTCTTTAATTTCTAATAATTTTCTAAGTACAGGTCTTTTACATCCTTGGTTAAATTTACTTATAAGTATTTTAGTTCTTTTTTATGTAATTGTAAATGGGATTGTTTTCTTAGTTTCCCTTTCTTTTTTTAAATCTACTTTATTGGTTGTTGTTGTGTTTTTTTTTTACAGAGAGAAAGGGAGAGGGATAGAGAGTTAGAAATACCAATGAAAGAGAAACATCTATCAGCTGCCTCCTGCACACTCCCCACAGGGGGTGAGCCCACAACCAAGGTACATGCCCTTGACCAGAATCGAACCTGGGACCCTTGAGTCTGCAAACTGATGCTCTATCCACTGAGCCACACCGGTTAGGGCTACTTTCCCTTTCTGATAGTTAATTATCTAATCTAATAAAAGAGTAATATGCAAATTGACCATCACTCCGAGACACATAAGCCACGCCCACCAGCCAATCAGAATGGCTGTATGCAAATAAACCCAGCCAAGATAGAGGCTGGCAGCCACAGAGCTAGAGTAAACAGAAGTCTTCCATTGCAACTGCCTGACTAGGCTGGCTGAGCCTCTGCTCACATTAACAATGTTTCAATTATAGAAGCCACAGAGCTGAAACAAACAGGAGGCTTCCTTACCTGCCTAGGCCTCTGCTCAAAGTAACAAAGTTTCAATTATAGAAGATAAATAAACCCCAAAAACCTGAATCCAGCCAACCTCGCTGGGACCTTGGGTCAATGGGAGCTGTGAACAGCCTGAAAGCCTGAAAACGGCCCTCAGCCCCTCACCCAGGCTGGCCAGGTACCCCAGTAGGGACTCAAACCCTGAAGGGATTGTGGGCAGGCTGAAAACAGCCCTCAGCCCCTCACCCAGGCTGGCCACAACCCTATGGGGTGAGGGTTCCCACTGGGGGGGGCTTGGCCAGCCTGAAAACAGCCATCAGCCCCTCACCCAGGCTGGCCAGGCACACCAGCAAGTGGACATCCCCTGAGGGGTCCCAGACTTTGAGAGGACACAGGCCGGGCTGAGGGACCCTAGGAGTGCACAAATTTTTGTGCACTGGGCCCCTAGTTGGTGTATAAAAATGCAACTGAGCCCTAGCCAATTTGGCTTAGTGAATAGAGCATCAGCCTATTCCAGTCTCAGGTTTGATCTCAGGTTTGATTCCAGTCAAGGGCACATGCCCAGTTTGTAAGTTCCATCCCCAGGAGGGGCGGGTATGCAGGAAGAAGGCAATTGATGATTCTCATCATTGATGTTTCTATTTCTCTCTCCCTCTTCCTTCCTCTCTGAAATCAATAAAAATATATATTTTTTAAATGTAGCTGATTTCTGAATAGTTTTTTGGTAGAATCTTTAGGGTTCTCTATGTATAGTATCATGTCATCTGCAAATAATGACAATTTTACTTCTTACTTTTCAATTTGGATGCCTTTTATTTCTTCTTTTTGTCTAATTGCTGTGGCTAGGACTTTCAGTACTATCTATAATAATAAAAGGGTAATATGTTAATTAGACTGGGTGTTAATTAGACCAGATGTCATTCTGGATGTCCTTCCTGATGAAGCCAGGACCAAAGGGAAGCAGTCTGGGTTCCGGGTGCTGGAGGGAAGCTGGGGCCAGCAGCCAGGGGAAGGCAGGCCTACTCTTGCACGAATTTTTGTGCATTGGGCTTCTAGTGCTGAACAAGAATGGAGAAAGCAGACATCCCTTCTTGTTCCTCATCTTAAGAGAAACACTTGTGATTTTGCCCAGTGAGTATAATGTTGGCTGTGGGTTTGTCCTATAAGGCCTTTATTACATTGAGGCATGTTTCCTCTATTCCTAGTTTGCTGAGAAATTTTATCATAAATGGATGCTGGATTTTATAAAATGCTTTTCTGCACCTATTAAGATGATCATTGAGAAGGTCTTTATCCTTCATTTTGTCTATGTGTGTTATCACATTTATTGATTTGTGGATAGGATGTTGTACCAACCTTGCATGCCTGGAATAAACCCCACTTGATGAAAGTGCATGATCTTTTTCATGTATTGCTGAATCCAAGTTTACTAATATTTTTGAGATTTTATTATCTATATTCATCAGAGATGTTGGCCAATAATTGTCTTTCTTTGTAGTGTCTTTATCTGGTTTAGAATTTGTAGAATGCTGGCTTTGTAAAATGAGCTTGGGAGACTTTCTTCCCCTTAAATATTTTTAATAGTTTAAGAAGGATACATGTTGGTTCTTTGCACGTTTGGTAAAATTCTGCTGTGAAGCCATCTGGTCCAGGAATATTGTTTGTTGAAAATTTTTTGATTACTGCTTCAATTTCAATTTCATTAATTGTAATCTGTTTGTTCATATTTTCTTATTCTTCCTGACTCAGTTTTGAAATGTATATGTTTCTAGAAATGTATCCATTTTTTGCAGATTGTCTAATTTGTTGGCATATAGTTGTTTGTAATATTTTCTCAAATCCTTTGTATTTCTGTGGTGTCCGTTGTTACTTTTCCTCTTTCATTGCTGAGTTTATTTATTTGGGTCCTCTCTCTTTTCTTAATGAGTCTGAATAAAGGTTTGACGATCTTGTTTATCTTTTCAAAGAAGCAGTTCACGGTTTCATTTTTCTTTTGTTACTTTTTATTAGACCCTCTTTTAAATTTCTACTCTGATGTTTATTATTTTCTTTCTTCTACTCACTTTGGGTTTTGTTTGTTCTTTCTGAAGTTCCTTTAAGTATAAAGTTAGATTGCTTATTTGAGGTTTTTTTTTTTGTCTCTTGAGGTAGGCATGTAATGCTATGAATTTCCCTCTTAGAACTGCTTTCACTATGTCCCATAGGTTTTGGGTTGTTGTGTTCTCATTTTTGTTTGTTTCAAGGTATCTTCTGATTTCTTTCTTACTCTTGTTGTTAACCCATTCAGTGTTTAGTAACATGTTATTTAATCTCCATGTCTTGGTGTTTTTTTCAGTTTTTTCTTGTGATTGATTTCTGGTTTCATAGCATTATGCTCAGAAAAGATGCTTGATCTGATTTCAGTCTTCTTATTGAGACTTGCTTTGTGTCCCAACATGTGGTCTATCCTAGGTAATATTCTATGTGCACTTGAAAAAATGTATATTCTGATGAAAATTTAACTATATTAGTAGAAACTCATTTTTCTCCAATTTGTCTCAGACTCAAGCACCCCTGTCATTTATCCCAGACTGGCTTTACACATTTCATTACCTGCCTGGCTTCTTACATATTTGAAATTAAAATGACTGATTAATTCTAATCCAAATCTTTTATTTTACACACAAGGAAGCAGAAACCAAGAAAATTAAAGTAACTAGAGATTATAGAAAAATAAATACTAGTATGCTGGGCTTCTGTCTTTTAGTATATACCTCTTTCCATTATTTGAACAGAAATAATGCTGCTTGAATCACCCTGGGAAGAAATGGCCACTGGTGGGGGGGGGGGGGGCGTCATTCTCAGCATCCCTGCAGCTTCCCCGTGGGCTTAGTCCATCACTACATCAGCTCTCGCAGGTGGGCCAGTGACAGGACACCTACCCCGCAGCTGAATTCCAGTGTGATAGCTGAAGGCATCGCCATGCTTGACTGTGTAAACCTTCCCTCTTTATGGGGAACCTAGAGAACCTACAGGCCTATTTGGGGCAGCTTGTCTAGTACTCGTTTTTATTACACAGATTAAGAGACCAGTATTATATTCTCAACTCTCTGTTATCCCATATCACATTAATGTGAGATAATTTTAGTCTACTAGAGTGCCATAACAAACAAACAAACAAAAATGAGAGGTGTTAGGGCATGGCAGCAGCTGTCAGGGAGTTGCGAATGCTTATTTGAAATATTGGATTAAACCAGTGTCATGTGACATTAGCGGTGGTAACTGGTTCCTGTAGAGTAACTCATTCATTTGCACTATGTAAATGAAGGTGTCCTGTGCAGGCTGTTGTGAAAGCAAATGTC
Source organism: Murina feae (assembly GCA_004026665.1). Lineage (NCBI taxonomy): Eukaryota > Metazoa > Chordata > Mammalia > Chiroptera > Vespertilionidae > Murina > Murina feae. The sequence goes on along the minus strand of PVJC01006809.1, from coordinate 45,025 downwards.
CCCTCACAGAGTTATGGAGTAAGAAGGTCTGGGCTGGAGAGGAGCTTAGAGATCGCTGAGGACCATGCTTCTGCAGTCCTCTTGGAGGGCTTGCTGTCTTCTCAGTTTCCAGCCCTGGGCTCATGAGCCACCTTGTCAGGAACGCCTGCTAAGCTTCACCGACCACAAGGGTGAACATCAGTAGTACTTAGATTTTTTTTTTTCAAATAGGGTTTTAAAAATAGCACAGCCTAAAAGTAATCCAGCTGCATGTGTATTTATTTTGTTTCTCTGAATGTAGACATAGTGAAAGAGTAGAAATAATCCTGCCCTCTTCCTCCTCACCATGGCATCCATCATCAGGCATCCCAAAAGCACGAATCACTGACTGATGATCTAGTGCAAGCCTGTTTTATTGTGGGGTTTTTTTAAAGATGAGAAGACTAGTCAACATAAAAGATTATTCAGTGGGGAAATTATTTAGTCACATTCTTCTAAGCACACATGTCTGTATTATACAGAGAACAATCTCGCCTGTGATTTATAAAGATATACACAGACTCTAAAGTAAGAATTTAGGATTAGGCCTTCAAACCTAAAATTGGGATATGAAGTTATCAATCTGGAATTTTGCATTTCATAGCAATTGTAAAATAAAACAATAAAGTTCCACAAAAATAAACACTGAAAGCTTTATTACAGATGCTTGAAACTCTTGATAAGTTTGTAAATTATTAGCATATTCACAAAATTGGGATTTCCCATCCACCCTACCCTACTGTCAGAGTACATCAGTACAAAATTAAATAACAATGGTGACAGGAAAACTTGTCATTTTCTGATCTCAAGGAGAAAGCTTTCACATTTCACCCTAAATATGGTGTCGCTGTGGGTTTTTAAAGATCTTTTTCAAGTTAAGAAAGTTTCATTCTTTTGCCAGTTTCCTGAGTTTTTATAAAATTATGAATGCATATCAAATTTTATTTTTAAACTACAGGCCCGATGCACAAAATTCATGCCATAGTAGGCCTTCCTTTTCCTCCACTGCTGGCACCAGATTCCCTCTGGCCCTGGTTGTGTCTGGAAGAACATCCAGAATGATGTCCGGAATGATGTCTCATCTAATTAGCATATTACCCTTTTATTATTATAGATGCCTGCATCTATTCAAATGATCATGTGATTTTTCTCCTTTATCTTGTTCATTGACAAATTTTCAGATGTTAAGTCTACTTCACAGTCCTGGAATATACCCAACTTGTCATAATGAGTTATCTTTTTCATAATTTGCAGGGTTAGATTTGATGTTGTTCTGTTTAGAAGTTTTATATCTATGTTCATGAGCAAGAAGGACCTGGAATTTTCATTTCCCATAGTGTTCTTACCAAGTTTTGATAACCAGATTACATTGGCATCTTAAAATTAGTTCTGAAATCTTCTCTCTTTTCTCCCTATTATCTGTAAAAACTTATGAAATATTGGTAATATTTATTCTTTAAATGTTTAGTAAAACTCACTCTTACGCCATTTGGATCTAGAGTTTTATTTGTGGAAAGGTCTGCAATTATTTTTAACTTTTTTTTAAAACAAAAGGATTATAAAGTTTTTATATTTCTGATTTGGTCATTTTAGTAACTTGCATTTTTTACAAATTTAACAATTTCATAAATGTTTCAAATTTGGCTTTTTACTTTCTGCTGTGGTATTTTAAGAACCATAAGATTTTTACCGATATCTTAAGAACTATAAGATTTTAACAGTGTATTCTTATTATTAATGTCTACCCACTTCCTTCTAGATCTGTGTCAATTTATAAACCCTTTTAAAGTAATACTATTTCAATTCATTATCCTATTTTTGTTTTTGCTTATATTTTCAGATTTTTCTTTCTTCAATTTGAGTCTAATTTGTTATTCTCTTTTAAATCTTTGTCTTGAACATTTAGTCATTTATTTATCTCCTCTAACATAGGTGTTTGTTGCTATAAATTTTTATTTGTGGCTTTCCTTATGTTCCACGAGTTTGATCTATATGGTAATTTTGTTATTCATTATCTAACATTAATTGTGATCCCTATGTGTTGATCCATAGATTATTCAGACTGTTTTGTTTCATTTTGTTTTGCTTTTACTTCCAAATTTATGAGGACTTTGGAGTGTGTTGTTGTCATTACTGCTTTCTAGGTTAATTGCATTATGGACAATGCATTAAATTTCCTGGGATTTGCTATGAAAAACTGTATCACCTCCCTTGTATGCTCCTCTTTGCAATAGAGTTAACACTCTTGTAACATTGATTCAGTTGTAAGCCATAAACCTGCTTTGTCCAACCAGATGTAAGTGGAAGTGACAGGAGATACTTCTGAGATCTCCCTTTCATCTGTCAAATGACAGTGTCCCAGGCAGAGGCAGCCCTGCCAGCCTGAGTCATAGGAAGACCTGGAGAAGAGTCAGGCATTCTCAATGATACTGGGGGTCATTTGTGACTACAGTGTCATCTAGAGTGGTAAGCAGAGACGAGGAGAGCCCTCTATGACCTCTAACTAATGAAACCCATGCCTTTGTAATGCCTTACCTTGAGAATTTAAGGACTTGTTTCCATAGAAATAAAATGTAACAAATGTAATAGAATGTCACTTCTGAGATTAGGTTACAAAAAGACCTTGGCTTCCATTGTGGACACTTTCTCCTACCCTCTGGTTCTCTCTGTCTCTGAGTGTCTCTCTCTTTCTATCACTAGCAGTTGCGATTACTGAAAGAGTTAAAGAGAATAAAACGGGGCAGAGAAAGACTTGTTGTGCTTAGCAGATATCTTGCAGAAAGCTTACGGCCTTGAGCACAGCACAGCTCAGGTAACCAAAAGACACCTGGCCTGGGAGGAACCAAGGAAGGAACCAGACCCTTATGTCAGCAGAGCAGCTTAAGTCGCCAAGGATTAATAAAAACCTCTCTCTCCCTGCTCTCTCCACTGCTGCCTTTCTCGGTCTCAGCCCCCCTGCACCCAGGTTATCGGAATAAAATCTCTTTTGATACATTATGGCCTCAGGTCGTAGGTGTTCGACCCTGGCTCACTCCAGACCTTTCAGTCATCATGTCAACACCCAGGCAGTTTGTGCAGAGATCCCCATGGCCTGTGAGCAACTGCAGATATGAGCTTGGAAGCCGATCCAAGCCAGGCACATAAGTGAGTTAGGAAGTGGATTCTTCGGTTTTAGTTGAGGCGAGATGATTGCAGCTCCAGAAGGTATCTTGATTATAGCCTCCTGAGATTCCCTGAGCCAGAAACATCACGCTTAACCACCGTTAGATGCTTGACCCTCAGAAAATATAAAATAATAAATGTTTGTTTAAGACACTAAGCTTTGGGGTGATAGGTTATGTAGCAATAGGTAAATAAAACATATTTTAGTACCTGGAAATGGGGTGCTGCCATGAAAAATACTTTAAATGTGGGAGTAGTGTTCGAACCAGACAGTTGGCAAAAGGTGAAAGTGTTGTGGACCAACATTCACGAGAGTAAGACCACCGACTCCAATTAGGTCTTAAGCAGCAAATGAGGATTTACTGAGTGAGCTGGCCAGCTGCCTGCAGTGCCAGCCCCTACCGAAGTGAGGACTGACACTACCAGATGTAACTAAGTCTTTCCACCTCTATGTATGTAAGACAAGGGGACTCCCCAGAAGCAAGAGGGAACTAGGCTACAGACGAAGCAGCCCGGGAGGCTGCCTTAAGGCCAGTAGGGCCCCTTGGGGTACTACTGGCCATACCCCCCAGAGACCTAAATCATGTTTGGCAGACCACCACCCTTCCTTCCCCGCTTACGGGAAGAGGAGCTTGCCCAGTTGTCTACCCGTAATTTGCTTAAGTCCTTGCAGGCATCCAAAACTGTTCCACGTCAGTCCGTCGGCTGATGCAGGCAGCACATAAAGAGGACCAGAAGCAGTCGCCCATGGCTCATCCCATCTGCGTTCCAGGGAACCTGGTCTGGGTGAATTACCACGACCCTGGTAGCCTCAAGCCACACAGGATAGAGGGACTTCCAGATGGACTCTGCCTTTGGGGACACAGTCTAGCAGCCACCACTTTAGAGGACATCCAAGGGACGAGGACTTGTGTCTTACTTACCAATTACCCTCTAACCTCCTCCTCTGATGCTGAAGTCTGTGACACCACCATCCTGCCACCTAGAAACTATTCAGGGCAAATGCCTCCTTGATTTCATATCTTAGGGGAGGATGTTGAATCAAGGATTTGATTCCAGTAAAGACCAGTAGGGGAATGTAGAGTCAACTTGCCCCAGCTAGTTTGCAGCTCAGTAGGACATACTGCTACTGCTAGAGATAAGGAAATGGTCAAAACTTATGAGTCTGTATGTTGTGTTGAGAAAGAGAGCAACAAACTTTGTGCATCACCTTTTTGTGGTTTTTGTGAATGAACGCTTGCTTCTGCATCTGGTTGGGGCTGCAGTGTCAGTCCTCACTTCGGTGGGGTGCTGAGGCTGCAGACCAGCTGGCCAGCTCAATAAATCCTCACTTGCTGCTTAAGACCTAATTGGAGTTGATGGTCTTATTCTCAAGAATGTGCCTCCACAACATTTGGAGGCCCCAGCCAGATAAAATCCGGCTTGTCTTTCCTGTGAATGATGCCTCCACAACAAAAGGATTTCTAGGAACATGTTAAAAAGCATAAATTTCCTTGAACAGACTGGTAGAAGCCCTCTAGGCTTTGAGGACACTGTGCATGAGGACTTACAAGGAAATGACGAGCATATTTTTGGGAACTGGAGGAGGGGGTTTCCTAGTTACGTAGTGATGGAAAGGTTTGCAATAGTATCACCTGCAGTAACATGAAAGTACCATGTATGTCAAATGAACTGATGAGATTTTCAAGCAAGTTATTGAAGATACTAAATTCATTTTGTTGCTTATAGTGAAATGCAAAAGGAGAGCGATAAATTGTGGGAAGGACTGTTCATCACAAAGAATCCAGGAATTTCTGGATTTGAAAACCCTCAGACTCCCCAGATGACATATGATACAAAAATTAAGAAATTACTTCCAAACAATGTTCAAACCCAGGGCCTTGTCAACAAATGATGGTCTAGAGATGAAGCTGCAGGTGGGATCACAAAACCTCGCTTAAGACCTCAGGAAAGTCAGGTGGTGTCCCACAGTACTGTTTATTCACACAAAAAACCTTTAAAAAGAGTAGGCATGCATCTCACAGATCCTCTCAACTGAATAGGACCTCTGAGAAAGCTTAAGAAAGCTTAAGATTTAAAAGGGATATGGAGGTTTGACCTTTGTTTAATATGGTGAACCACAATGAAATTCTAAAGTGGTCCACAAAGTTTTTTGAGAGAATTATGTTAGAATTTGACTGAAAGAGTCAGAGACAGGACAAAATGAAAAGAAGCTTTGGACCCGCTCCCCACTCTACTGGCAGGAAGCTGACTAAGAAAACTACTCAGATGCAAACAAAATGCTACAGTTCATGAAAAAGAAAGATAATTTTGAGGATGGGATAAAGGTCCATGGATAATTTTTTCCAGTATTTTGAGACCTAATCAAGGAACTTCCAATATTTTCCAAACTAGATTTCAAATTTGCTATAGACCAGTGACTTCTTTATGGCTGCAATTTTCTTTATTTTTGAACAAGAATGTCTTTAGCAATTACCCTATGTCTATCCCACCATTGTACGTTGGGTATGTTGGAGAACAGGTAACTTTTCTATTTCACAAATTTATAGATGGAGAGGAGCTCTACTTGAGAAGTTACACTTCATTCATATCTGGATCTAATCCAAATAAGACATTCTGAACTTTGAGCCAATGTATTAATGGAAGGGAACTTTTGTGGGTCTTGAGAAGATGTAGATTTTTTTGTTTTTTGTTTTGTTTTGTTTTGTTTTGTTTTAGGTTAGACTCAGTGTTTCTCAACCTTCCTAATGCTGTGACTCTTTAACAGTTCCTCATGTTGTGGTGACCCTCAACCATAAAATTATTTTTGTTGCTACTTCATCATTGTAATTTTGCTACTATTATGAATCATAATGTAAATATCTGATATGCAGGATGTATTTAGGTGACCCCTTTGAAAGGGTCGTTCAACCCCAAAGGGGTCACAACCCACAGGTTGAGAATTGCTGGGTTAGAGGATCAAGGATCACTCGGGGCCAGAGGGAAGATTGCATTAGGCAATCTATATGATGGGTACAGAACCTATATATGCTCTCTATCCTGGCCTCAGTATAGTTGGAAAAAATATATAATTTCAACACTTTAGATGCAAAGATCACAATAAACAATATTCCACACTGGTAGGACATACACTACTTGTCCTAAGCTTTTCAACTTTAAAAATCATTTTTAATAGCTCTACCTTATATGTTGTTGTAGTTTTGCTGAGCCTATGACATGTTTCTGCTTTATATGACATATGACATTCATAATAAAGGGAGATACAGAGTCATAAATGTAGAATCTGGTAAAAAATAATCTACACTTATGCTATTCAAAGAGTGGTCTGAAGATAACCTGGTCTGCTCATTGCTGCAGTTCACGAGGACAGGAAGTTGAAAGCAAGCATTAGGAAATCTATACAGCACCTTTGCATTCCATGACATCCAAGTGGTAATAAGTGGCTCCTCTGCTTGTACAGGGTTTATATTTATCTGGGAGGTGCTGAGTTCATGCTTGGAGTCACATGTGACACAGTGCATACTGGCCTGGCACAGTATAGTGCAAGACAGGAGTCCGTGAACCACTGGCAATTTTTAAAGTGTGTCTTCCACAGCACTAATCATTTACTAGCGTCAGTCTATGTGTTACTCCATATCCTAGCTTTACTCCCTGACTGAGTCACCCTGGCAATGGCTGAGCCATGGACTGGTCACTCCTGCTGTGAGCCTGTACAGCCAGGATCCCACGCATGCTGCCAGTTGCCACAGCTGCCCTCTGGCAGGTTAATATCTATGGGGGCTGGTTTGTCCAGTGACTACCTGGACAGAAATGTGACACAACCCAGAAGTTTGGAAACCATCCTTTGGTTACTAATAACTTGTTTATGAGAGATGAGCAAAAACGATAGATGCATTCTTCTGCCTCTCTCTCCTCAGGTGGTAAGCTAAGCTTGTTATGACATGAGGACCAGCTCCGAAGCTCAATAGTCCACACGCACATAACCTATCTTGTTTGCCCTCCTTCCTTGTTTCCCATTTCTTTTTTCTGTCACACCAGCTTCCTGGAACTGCATACCCCAGTAATCAATCAGCATATAAGCTTTGGCCTAGAGAACCTGGGTCAAGACAAATATTATGTAAAATTAACCCATGAAATGCTTTAGACCAGTAGGTCTCAAAGTGTGGGCCCCAGACCAGCATCATTTGTAACATTGTTATAAATGCAAATATTTGGGTCCCACTAATAAGAACTTATAAGTTAGAAACTCGGGATGGAACCCAGAAATCTGATTAACATGCCTTACAGGTGAGTTTCCTGCATGCAAGTTTGAGAACCACTGCTGTAAACCAGCAATTAGACCTCGAAACAGCTTCTTCCGCTTTAAAGTATAACAGGATGCTAAAAGCTTAGCTCAAGGATGGATTATTTCTTAGGCGATATTCATGATGTTAACTTGACAGTATTATAATGGTTTATAATCTAGTAGCTAAAATATAACATTCTATCACAGTAGCAGATCAACTGAAAACAATAATTTTGTATACTAGATTTGCGATGACTTCTATTGTTTAAATGCCTGCTTTCTTTTATTTTCTTTCTGTATTACTTAGATCCACACAGAAATAAGTCGGGCCTCCAAACCAAGGCTCCAGCTCACTTAGATCATCCTCCTGTTGAGTCGTTTCTTTTACCTCTCATTGTGTCCCTCCTTCCTGCTCTACCCTCTGAGAGAGCTGTCTAAAGGAAACAAAGCACATCAGAACTAATGTTTTCTAATAGACTTTTGCAACACTCCTGAAGACCCATAGAGCCCCAAGGGCTATTGACAACATCGAGGTTTGCACTCACTGCTCTGCTTAGTACCCTGAGTGCAGAGGGAATCACTGGGGAGCTCTAAAATTATACTCATGCATTGGCTCCACCTAAAGAAACTGATTTATTTGGTCCAGGGCTGGGTCCTTAGGCATAGCATATTTCAAAAGCCCTGAGGAGTTATTCTAAGGGTTAGCTAGGGTTGAGAAATACTTTAAGGCCAACTCTAGCTCACAGTATGCTTGCTTTTTGCTCCTTGACCCCAAGAGTCCAGGCGAACACACTGACTATTTTACATGTTCCTGCCTCTCAAAGGTAATTTAAAAGGACAGTCACCACCACCAAGTCCTCACAACAATCTTCGGGTTCTAGTAAAGTTACGTTCTGAACACTGAAGTCAAAGGACATGTTAGAGTCCATTAAACCTTACTCTCAAACTGCACTTCAACAGATACAGGACCCTGGGGTTTGTTTAAAATGGTTAGCAATCGTCTCATGAACTGCTGTTGCCTCTCGTATCCCCTGCTCCGTTATGTGGTCAGAGCAAACTCGTCTCCTTTAAGCTCAGCCCAAGAACTGCTGCCAGTGCTCGCCAAGGTCCATGGCAGCTGGGAGGGGCCTACACAGGAACTCGGCTCCACGCAGTCCCTGGGGCATGCCAGGACCCAGGCCAGCTCCCAGGGAGGCTTGGAAGACACAGGGACACCTGAGCCACCACCCCAGCCTTCATCTTTACTGTGTGGGTTGGTTTGTATGAAATGTTTGTTTGATCCTCACCTTCTGTTCCCTTAGTGAAAACCTCATTATCTCTAACAGCTGTGTGTCAAGAAAAGACATGAATTCTGTGTAACAACAGAAGAATGCCGAACATCGCCTTAGGCACTACCATTTTATCTCACCCTCGTCATCCATAATGTGAAGATAGAAACTTCCTGCAGAAAGAAGAGCAGTACTTTAAGGTAGGAAACTTTTGAAAGAAGGAATTAAATCTCTACAGTGCAGAAGGAAGATATAATGATATATATCTTTTTGAAAAATAGTCTGGGGAAAAATAGAAGAAATTTGATAATAAAATATTATTTGCATCTTACCAGTTCTAGATAAATTCACAAAGTGGAGAAAAACCTGGAAGGTGATATATACTGCTTGTGTAAGTCTTGAAATTGATTTCAGAAGCATCAGCGCTCACTACAAAAGGACTTGACCGTTTAATTAGGATGGCTCAAATCCAGCATCTCTATTTAGGATAAACTGGAAATTGCAGTGTAGCAATGAGAATCATCCAGCAACAGTCTGAAGAGGGGGTGGGGGGGTGTCTATGGGAAACCATGCCACAGCTTTTCTCAGCTAACCACAGCATCGCGTAACTTTGGTTGTCATTGGCCACAAACTGAATCATCTCTAAGGATTTTACCTGTTTCGCTGAGGAGTGCATTTTTACTGAAAGTCTCTAACTATGAGCTTTTACATCTGCACTTATATGTATTCCTCAACCTCTCTTTAAGGCCTGTGCGATCTGCTGAAGAACAGATGAATTTGGCATTTAACTTATATCAAAAACCTCATTAAAATTCTGAATGTATATAAACATCTTATCTTGTTAATACTTTGGCTCCCTGGCTCCATGGTTGGCAGAGTTCTTGCGGCACTAGCTCATTAGCTCCTCACATGTTCCTGTTTTCTTCTCATCACTAGGGTATCAGCAAATAAAGAAGTTCAAACTCAATATGTGACAGAACCGTATGATTCATTTTTTTACTCCAAGAAATGTTCTAAATGATTTTATATAAATCATATTGGCTTAACACCCAATGACTTATTAGATGAGAACAAGAGTTTTGTAACCATAATTATGGCTTTTGGATGTTGAATAGGGTGTTTTCTTCCTCCTTCCTCTCTTCTTACAGTGACCTAGGTCTGGATTTAAATGTGCTTGTCAGTGATTTCCCTAAAAGCAGTTTAAATGCTCTAACTACTCTACTCAACATAGTTAGGGAAATGCATTGCTCTGGTGAGCTGACCTCATCAGCAGGAGGCCAGGATGTGCAATGGCTGCGCGACCAGGATGCCAACAGAAACCAGGGTCCTAGGAGGAGTCAGAAACTCCTCAGAATTACACTTACTTGCCTTGGCTGAAGGTTTGGTTTTAAATTACAAGAAAATAAATTCTCCAGGTACAATTGTTCTTACCCAACGGTATCTAACAAATAAAATGCAGCTTTCCAGTTTAGAGCTTGAGTGCACACATACTTTAGAGCTTGAGTGCACACATACTTTCTCCTCATTTACTAATTTTATGACAGTACAAACTGCTCTGCAACTCTGCTGTCAGGCCTCTCCCTCAATGTGATCCTTCAAACTTAAAATGTTTTTATTGATTTTAGAGAAGAAGGGGGAGGGATAGAGAAACACTGATCAGATGCCTCCTATCTGCCCTTACTGGGGATTGAGTCTGAAACCCAGGCATGTGCCCTGACCAGGAATCGAACCAGTGACTTCTTAGTTCATAGGTTGATACTCAACTACTGAGCCACACCAGCCAGGCTGATCATCCCAATTTAAAAATGTCCTGAAATTGACCCAATTCTAACCCTGAAGACCTTGTGCAACTGAACTTGCCTCTTGTGTGTTAACATTAATTGACAGCACAATTATTTGACAGGTACACCAATTAGATTAACTTGCTTCATAATATTTGTATTTTCATAATATAAATTATGAACAGTTTTTCACATTCCAGAGGTGAATAGACTGAGGGCAAGTGATTTGGTGCCAGAGCCTTAACACAGAATAAACTTCCAAGTCACCCCTGTCCTCCCGGGGCTGTGTCTGTCACCCTTTTGGCCTCTGATGAGGAAGCGATTTTGGAAAGCTCCAACTGACCCCTCCAGGAGTTACCTAATATCATGAAAAACTGAGCACTTCTTGGTTCCCTGAAACTGTCCTCATAATTAAAGAGAAACACAGATTCTGTTGATCTCTTGTGAAGGGGCAAGGGGTCACGGCTGAAATAAAGGTGTTGGGCTGCCATCATTTTCTATCACATTAGCTGAGATGCTATGAATGTCTTATGGCCTATAGTAACCCTTGTCCTATCAAAACCCTTCCGTCTCCCACCAAAAAACAAAGACAACAACAACAACCTTTTCTATACTTTTGAATTAACTAATCAGGAGGCGACCTGGTGATTCTTATGGCGAGGCAGGCAAGGCAGGCTGCTCAGAACTTGTCGGCCTCCTCCCTCTAGACATGGAGGGGACTCCAGAAAGAGGGACTGTGCAAGGTGAGCGACCAGCTGGCCTGATGCGGCTCATTCTGCGAGTGTAGCACAGCTGTGGCTGGCGGCACAGGGAAACGCAGAGAATCCGTTCCAATGAGGAGACTCACCAAAGAAGAAACTATTGGGCCTAACACTGCCACCAGGTGGTCTTTCCTGAGAGTGATTTATTAAAATAAAACCCTCTGAGGTGCTCTTGCTGATGATCAGAATCAAGTCGCAGAACCACCAGCAGCCAGATACCAATGGCACTGGAGGGCTCAGCATCCAGATCTAGGCGATGAATCTTCTGGGCAAATAATCCACTTTCTCCCACAAATTAATGGCAGAAAGAAAAAAAAGGAATGAAAGGGAGGTAGTAGGGAAGGCAGGAAAGAGAAAGGAAACTGTTCTGAAAGATACTTAAGAGATATCTTCCAATGATATGTGCTCCGTGCATGCGTCTCATCTGGATCCCGACTCAAACAAATCAACTGTAGAAACACACTTTCTAGCAATCCAGGGACAACTGGGTGTTGCCTGGGTATCATGATATTAAGGGATTTTTATTAGTTTTGTTGATAATGGTAATGAGGTTTATGTTTAAAGAGGGGTGCTTTACCTAATAGATAGATAGATGGTATGCATTGTTGAAACAATATAGTATCAGGATTTTGTGTTAAAATGTTCCAGATAAAAAGTGGGGCTGGGAACAGATGCCAGGAGGTAGGAAGAAGGTGGTGTCTGTGGAACCCGGGGATGGACACGTGGGGGTGTTATGCTTTCTTTATGCTTCTATGTTTGAAAACACTTCAGTAATTTTTTTCAAAAATATGCTAATTTCTGGGGAAAATATTGATAATTATAAGTTAAATATAATGCTATATAAAAATATATATTGTTTTTTGATCCATCCTGTGGCAAATTTCCTTGTGCTGATCACCTTTCTCTGCACATAGACACTCGTCTACCGTATCCGTTGCCGTTCTGTGTCACCTGTGTTGTACATACTATACATCAAGTTCTACACGAGAAAGCTGGCTTTTGAAACATCTTAATTAAACAAAACATCCCAAATTCCACTTTAAAAATCTATTCATATTAGGAGTCCATTCGTCTTGTCTAGTTAAAGGCTTTTCTTGCTGAAATGCTCTAACCCTGTAACACATCCACTTCCCTCTTCTTTCACTTCATGGCATGAAGAGATAGGAAACACGCACATAAATGGCTGTCTCTTCTTTAAAAGCTCATTCTTTGAACACATCTTACTACATTATCTCTCCAGGACTTGGGGCTGGGGGGCGGGGGGACGTCAGCCAACTTTGTTAATGACGAAACGTAGTTCTCAGCCCTGAAAACCAAATGAACACTTGCATGCAGCTTCCGAAGGAGTGGCGCCCTCATGCTAACACCGCACGTGCACGTCGGGGAACTGAGGGGCCGGGTCCCCATGAGTCCGGGCGGCCTCAGCTTCGTTTTCTGGTTTGAGCTGCACAAGAACTCAGACCAGGGCGTGAGGGGAAAGTTGCAAACAGCTGAAGGTGATAAGCAATTATTCGCACTGAGTTTAAAAAGTCCACTGAAATGCAGCTGCGAAAAGTATTTCTCTCCAAAATCACATCCCAGGTTTTGTCCCTGGTGCGGGACACCCACCCCAGCAGCGATGGGCGCCCGTGAGTGCGTGTTGCTTCTGACTAGGGAGACACTCCGAGGACTAACAGGCGCTGACCATCACCCTGGGCCTCAGTTTCCCTCCCCCGGCGCCAACTCGCAGGCCCCAGAGGCGGCCTGAGCCACGTGCAGGCTCTGGGCTCTGTCCTGGCCCAGGGAAGCTGGCGGGTCAGACCCACCGCCCAGAATCGGCTCTGCGCCACCCACTGCGCATCCCGGTTCCTCCGGTCCAACACCGTCCACGGCTGTGAGGAGCCGCGCCTCTGCCCGAGTGGGGCACACGCGGGGGGCGCTCCGCTCCGGCCCCGGGCGCCTTCCCTCCAGCTCCTGCTCCCCTCGCGCCTCTGCCCCCCACGCGCCCTCCTGGAAGCCCCTTCACCCAAGTGAACCCCGCTCCCTCCCCACGCGAGGCCTGAGCATTTCCGCGGGACTCAGGGTCCCGGTGCTTGTGGGGGTGATGACTACGCGCCGGTCCTGTCCCCTGCTGGCCCTGTGCTGGCACACAGTGGGTCCAGAACGCGCAGTCCATGCGCAACCTACAAGGGTTTCATAGAGCCCAGCCCGTGGGAACTGTGCTGGAGGCAGCAGAGCTGGAGGGTCTCCCGGGAAGGATGTGGGTCTCCCAGGAGGGACTTGGGGTCTCCCAGGAGGGATGTGGGTCCCTCGGGAGGGACGGGTGTCTCCCTGGTGGGATGTGGGAGCTCCCAGCAGGGGCGTGGGGCCTCCTGGGAGGGACGTGGGTCTTCCTGAAGGGATGTGGGTTTTCCCGGGTGGGACGTGGGTCTCCCGAGAGGGACGTGGGTCTCCTGGGAGGGATGTGGGAGCTCCCAGATGGGATGTGGGGTCCCTCGGGTGGGATGCACACGGAGATGCACGAGGGGCCGGAGCGCTGAGCTCCCCGGGCACACAGCCGTACAGCACCCCTGGGAGTGTGCGAGCTCCCCGTCCGCACAGCAGCCCGAGAAACAAAATTATGGTCATCGTGCTTTACAGCCGGATGGTCAGGACACAGGGCTATGCGAGGCACATTCATGGACACGCTCGGCCGCTGGGGCCCGTCCTCAGCACCAGACCATCTGGCCACCCAGCACCTGCCCTGAGCAACCTCAGCCAGAGTCGGAGAGCAAGACAGGGAACGTCCTTCTCTCCCAGCTAGTCCGTTCGTCCTTCCTTCCTTCTTCCTTCCTTCCTTCTTCCTCCCTCCTTCCTTCTTCCTTCCTTCCTTTCTCCCTTTCTTCCTTCCTTCCTTTCTTTTCTTTTTTTTAAATTTCTTTCAGCTTGTAGAACAAGGCTATATGTCAATAACTGTCTTTAAATGATGAAGTAGGAGGGTGCCATCTAATTTACTGGTAAACCGGTTCCTGAAACACACCATTCCTGGGAAAGATTTCGCTATTATGAGCACTCACAGAGGTGCTCTATCTGTAGTAACTTTATTGTTCTTATAAGAACACTTGCTATAAACATAAAACCCGTGCAACTTTGGGAAAGTGACAACTCCCCTGTGCCTCGCTCCTGCCCCTGCAGGTGGGATGACTAAGAGCACTGCCTACCTGGCGCTGCGAGGGAAAGTGAGGACCCCCTGGAACACGTGCAGCACTCCTGATGCGCACTCCTCCACTGAGACCAGTGACCATAGCAGCACACCAGGCCCCGAGGGCCCGGCGGCTGGAAGGACAGGCAGGCAGCAGCCAAGGCAGCCCTGGCCTTCTAGGGGCACCGTCTATGAATGCCACGTTCAAAGCCACCCCTCTGCTCACAGAGCATCAAGCCTCCGCCTTGGCCCTGGGGGCTGCAGGTTCGCCCTGGGGGAAGAGCCACTGATCTCTGTCTGCACTGGGCACCTGCAGTGCAGAGTGACTGGGGCCTCAGGAAGGGAAGCAGGACCCTCGCGGCAGCAGCCTAAGGCTGACAAGCTTTTTTTTCAGTGTGTCTGGACCTGCGTTAGCGCCAGAGGAATGGGAAACCCTGTGCGTGGCATCCTCTGCGCCCCCCACCGACTCCCCCCGGGAGACCACAGGTCACCTGAGATGGCAGAAAGCGGAAGCCTGGCTCCAGGGCCAGACTGGCCCCAGCTGGAGGGACCATCCACCTCCCGGGCAGGATGGCCTGGTAAGCCAGTCAGGCCTCCCGCCTGGATGCAATTAGCTCTGGGAATCCGTATGCAAATGTTTCCATAATGCAACCTTAGCCGTTTTCCATAGCCATCATTTTGTGTGGGTTTAAAAAAAAAAAATAAGAAAGGAAGAAAGAAACACCTCATGCAAGGATAGAAATATCTGAGACGAGGTGGCCTCTGCTGACCACCAGGTCACCATAGAGGTTCCTGGTCACAAACCACTGCTCATTAATCATCCTGACAGCAGCAATTACAAAGCAGACATTCTAGAAAGGAACTTTACATTTCTTTCTACATGTGAACCGATGAGGGAATGGATGATTGGAAGCATTTCTGGAAAAACAAATACTATACTTCTGAATTCCCTTTAATTATAACTATAAGCAGGTACGTGCTCCCTCCATTCATCCAATAAATATTTATAAGACATGGTACAGTGAGGGTGAGACACTTAAGCAATGAGAGTTCAGTAATAAGAGTAGTAGAGAAAGATTGAAGCATTTAACAGTAACACGTTACAAAACAAGTCCAAGAAGTGTTCCCTGCTTGCAAGTGGCTTGCAACCTTAGGAAGATGGACTAAGTTCAAGTGAGAAAATAGATGGCAACATGAGCTGGTGTGACAACCATTTGGCGAATGGTAACCGTTTGGCGAACGGTTCGGAGCAGCTCAGAGGAAGGAGTGGCCTTGACACGAAGCACTCGGATGAGGCAGGCCATCCGGGCTTGAGATGCTGGGGTACGAAGAGGAGAGGAAGCCCATTTAGAAAAGGTTTACACTTATTAGAAGAAGCACCTGGTTTTAAAGAACTTTCTCATGAATTGACTGGGTGACGAATAAAAGGAGAAGAAAGACTGTTATGACGGTGTAGACTGAGCAGCTAAGACTTGGGGTGGGTGAAACCAGCTCTGTCTGGGCCTTCAGCAACAAGAGTTCTTAAGAGGGGTGGGGGGATCACTCATGGGACTCCGTTTCCATGACTTCAAATCGCAATGTCCACTTCAGGTTTCGGGTTATTTGGAACAGCATCTGTCTGCACACATTGGATCAGATGCCTGCCCTCAACTGTGGCCTAGGGACAGTGCCAGGAGCCCTTCTGTCTGTCAGGACAGTCCCTCAGGAAGGGGCAAGTCACCTGGCTGCCATGTTGAGCCCATGCTCTGTGAAATGAGCATCAGGAAGACCGCAGCAGGGAAGGGGCAAACTTGAAATGCAGCTTTAACAAGAGCATTCCACCAGGGAAGTGCATTTTGCATTTAAAGGTAGAACTGACTTGAGGTCAGAAATCGATGTGATGATTCCTGACAGAATCCCAAGTGCATGTGAAAGCCACGTCCTTCTGCGCCTTCACCCCTGATGCTGGTGGTGGGGTCTAGGTGGGCCCTGGCATCGGTGTTCAGGGATAGCCCCTCGGCAGCCACTGAGGCAGGACTCCAGACTCAGAACCCTGCCGACTGGTGCGGCATTGGAGGGTGGCAGGGGTCTATTTGGATTAGAAGACGATGACAAAGGGGAATTTGAGTGACCCCCACAATTCAAGGCTCGGGGGAAGGGGGCAGCACTGCCCAACGGGGTAAAGAAAGCCAAAAGTGACCCTGAGCTACAGTGATCTGGTTTTGCTTTGGACCCTGGCAGGACATCTGAGCAGAGACGCCTGTGGGCTTTGGAGCCCATAGAAGATGTGCAGGTGATCATTCTAGAGGCTGTAATTCCCACGTGGCACTAGTGTATGAACAGACTCCGTCTAGAATGAAACAAAAGTAAAAGATGACAGTGAAGTGTAACTGGCGCTTCAGCGGTGCATCTAGATTCCGGCTTAGCTAACCCCTTGACGTGCTTTCATGACGATTCCTGTATTTAACCTCCAAAGGACCTTGTCCTGGAACTGAGCTGCAAAGCTCTAGATCATGTAAATTACCTAACTTAGCACACACGTGGGGTGCAGACCGGGACTCTCCAGCCAGCTTTGTGCATTCCATGACATCGTGGTCTCTCAGTTAAAAAACAAACAAAAGTGTCTATCCAACCAGTCGGAAAACAGGGCACAAAATGGATATTGCTACTGACACTGTGAAATGTAGATATCTAGCTTCTTGATGTCTGTGTGGATAATAGTTCTGCTTCTTAAACCTTGAAAATCCAAGTGAACTAGAGTTCAGACAACAGCCACAGCATTGGCGTCAGCGGAGAGTTCCGTTTTGTTTTTAATTCCTCCAGGTCATTGCTGCGTAGCCTGTGCGCCGTTTCAGCTCCATGTTTTATGTGGGGCTCAGCTCGCTAAAACTCAGCTTTTTCTTTTCCATTTTAATAATTCCACAGTGACCCCTGCTGGGAAGGAAGGGCGAGGACTGCGCAGCCCAGGGCCTGCGGAAGGGCGACCGCGAGGCGCTGGGTGGCGCTGGCTGCGGGCTCTGTGGCTGCCCGTGTGCAAGGTGAGCGGCCTCTCGCAGGACGATGGACACGCAGACTCCGGTTCCCTGCTGCCAGGTCCCAACGCAGCACGACCTCCGGCCGGGGAAGGGGACCCTGCGTGTCCTGTCGCGCTCGGTTCCAGCGCCCTTTCCGCCGGGCTTCCTCCTCCAGGCGCCTGCGGGACATCCCGCGGGGCAGGAAGGCGCGCCTGCAGCAGCCCCTGCAGAACGGAGGACGCCGAGTCCCGGAGATGCCACCTGTTCTGCCAACAGGCGCAGGCGGCGCAGTGGCTGCATGTCCACGAGGCAGGACAGCAGCGAGTGCGAGGCGGCTGTGGCTGTGGGAAGTAGGGGCCCTTCCATGTCGCGGGAGTTGCGGAGCCCGTGCGGCCGCAGATCGGGACCCGGCTCCGCACCTGGAGGGCCACCAGCCTGACGGGAGCGGGGCGCCCCTGTGGCTGGGAACCCGCTCCCGGAGAAGGTTCTTCTTCCTGCAGCAGGACTGGAGCTCCACGCTGCCTGTCAAGGTGCCTGTTAACCACCTGTCTCCACTGTCTCGGCCCCTCAGCTCTGCGTCAGCCTCCCTCTGATGTGGAAGTGTCCCTAGTCCCTGCCCACATATCACTTACTTGACCCAGAAACATCCCTGTCTTTACTCTGGTTTCTGCCCCCTTTTAGGTGGCAGGGCCCTAGGGAGCAGACGGGGACACATTTGTTAAATCCAGACCCTGCGGCAGGAGAGGTACATGGAGGTAAACAGGCTTTAACTGTCCTCTGGAACATGCGCTGTGTGTACTGAGGCCCCACGAGCAGGAAAGTGCAGCGTCTTGGCCTGTGGTGACGTCACACACCTCCCCCCAGGGTTACCCAATGATGCAGCTCTCTCATGCCACCCCTAGCATCCCAGCCCCTCAGCTCCCACCACCCTTTTTTTTCCCACCACATTTTATTTTTTACTTTCTTAATATATTTTTTATTGTCCGAAGTTTTACGTATGTCTCATTTTCCCCAATTGACCCCCCACCCCAGCATTCCCACCCGGGCCACCGCCCAGTGTCTGTGTCCATAGGGGGGCGGGGAGCAGCCAAAGGCCTTGGATGCCTGCCTATTAGCACGGCCCACCCCCTTTCCATTGTGTCCTAAAGCAACGCCTTTTGCAAAGTTGTGGGTTTTCAAGGAAGTGTTTCTTTGTGGAGGGAATGAGCCCTCTAGTGGCCGCTTTTGAAGTCACAGCCTCTAGCTTCCTGATTGGCGGTTGACCTGGGGTTTATCTTCTGGGGCGCCCCCAGAGCGAGGAACCCTGACTGCGAGCTGATGGGAGTCCACCCCACCCCACCCCCAGCAGCCCCGAGCCTCCTCTCCGCCTGCGGGTCCCGGCGCCCTCCCTCCCGCTACCCTGTGCGCCACCCTTTCCCCCTGCTACCCTGTGCGCCACCCTTTCCCCCTGCTATCCTGCGCGCCACCCCTTCTCCCGGCTCAATGCCTGGGCTGCCCTGGGTACTGGGGCGCCAGCCCTTCTGTCTTGGTGTCCTGGACTCGCCTTCCTCCGCCCGGGCTCCCTGGGGGCGCTGAGATAATGGGGCGCTGAGGATAACAGGTGCTGAGGACATTGGAGCGCTGAGGGTAACGGGGCGCTGAGGATAACAGGGCGCTGAGGGTAACGGGGTGCTGAGGATAACAGGGCGCTGAGGGTAACGGGGTGCTGGCGACCAGGGCAGGGACAGACCCTTCTTTCTGAGCTTAAATGCGATGCACATGGTCCTCCCAGCAGAGGACTCGGTTCGGAGGCCCGGAACTGGTCCCGGTGAATCCAGAACTGCGTCTGAGCATAGGGACTAACTCTGGCCCCAAAGTGCTTCCGTGGTCACTGATAGGTCCTCCTGCTGGCCCTGCCCACCCTGCCCGCTGTGCCTACCCCATGCCCGCGGGCACCTGCCCCCCCCACGCAAGGAGAGCTGAACCCCCAGAACCTGCCTCTGCCACAGCCCCCGCTTGGGGACACCGCTTGGGGGCCACTGATAAAGAACGCCTGCCCTCCCCCGGGCGAATGCAGGCACAATCCTTGACTTCTCTCTCGCTCCCCCATTCTCCACACCCACAAGGCATCTTAAATTCACCCTCTCCTTCCCCTCCCCACCCCCCATGGCTTGGTTGAGGTCTCAAGCAAGGTCCCAGCCTGACCAGCTGTGAGACCCTTTGAGGCTTCAAATTCTATACAGCGGCTCCCATAGGTCATTCCCCACATGATCTCACTCTTCTGGAACATAATGAACAACATAAAGTGATGAACAAAAATAGATCCAGAGACACAGAAGCATCAAACCTCAGAGGCAAGGCAGGGGAGGGGAGAGGGGGGAGGGGGCAAGAGATCAACCAAAGGACTTGTATGCATACATATGAGCATCACCAGTGGACACAGGGGGTTGGGGGCTTGTGCTGGGGGTGGGAGTGGTCAGGGAGAGGTCAATGGTGGGGGGGGAGGACATATGTAATACTTTCAACAATAAAGAAGTAAAAAGAAAACTTGGAAGCAACCAAGATGTCTTCAGTAGGTGAATAGATTTTCAAAAGGCAAAACAGACAATGATGCTAAAAAGAAATGAGCTAGCAATCCATGAAAAGATAGGGGAGAAATTTAAATGCATATTACTCAATGAAAGACGCTAGTCTAAAAAGCTAAATACTGTGTGACTACAAGTATGTATATGACATTCTGGAAAAATTAAAACTATGGAGACAGTAAACAGATCCTAGCTGCCAGGGGTTAAGCGGGAGGGAGAGATGAACAGGGAAGCACAGATTTTTAGGGCAGTGAAACTGCTCTGTATAGTGCAATAATGGGGGATTATACGTGTCATTATACGTTTATCCAAACCCACAGATTGCACAACACCAAGCGTGACCCCTAGCCCTGGCTGATGTGCTCAATGGGTTGGGTCACTGATTCAGGGCACATGCCCGGGTTGCCCACTCAGTCCTCAGTGGAAGGTATCCTGGAGGCAGCTGATCAATGTTCTTCTCTCTCTCTTCTTCTTCTTTCTCTAAAATTAATCAAAACATTTTATTTAAAAAAAAAAAAAAGAATGGCCCCTAATGTAGACTGTGGATGCTGGGTGGTGATGATGCAACAATGCACATTCATCAGCTGTAGCCAATGTGCCACTCTGGTGTAACATGTTATAACAGGGGAGGCTATGCGTCCAGGCGTGGGGGACGAGGTGTATGGGAAAGGAATTGCTGTTGCTTCTGCTTAGTAATATTGCTGAGAACCTAAAAAATAAAGTCTATTAAAAATGTGAGCTGTGGTTATTGTTATCTAAAATCCCTCAAGCTTTATATTCCCGTGTTACGTGCAGCCAATATGTATTTGTGGAGTGAAGTTAATGTTTCTGGAGCATTTGTGTTATCGTGGCCTCCGGTGGCGAATGTGCAGAGAAGTCATAATTCTACTACTGCGTTTAGCACTTCATAGCACTCTCCCTGACTTTGCTTTTCCCGAAGCTGTTACATTTATTGAGGCTTTTTCATCCCATCCCCCGCAACTGCTTTGTGTGCAGCTGATTACTATTATTATCCTTAATTTCCAACGGAGGAGACAGGCATGATGGGTCCTCATCTAGGAGGTGTTATTTGGGCATAAATAACACCTCAGGTCAAACAGGTGAGGCACAATTTGCATCTTGACATTAAATTAGAAATAGACGCAGGAGAATGTTATTCCTGAAATAACAACCACCAAGTGGAAAAACTAGAGTGATTCACAAGTGTTCCTGGACTTTCATAATAACTCAGCAATGAATTCAGAGTTCGGGCCACATGCTTGTGGGTTGGACTGCCCTCAACCGGCAAGGCCCTGAGTCTCTCGCGGTTCCGTGGGCTCAGTATCAGAGAACCTAGACCCTCCAGCTGACACTGCCCGGCCACAGCCATAGAACCTTGACACATCCTTGAACCTTTCTAAACATCAGTTCATCAGTTGTTGTTTGTTTTGATTTCAATTTGTGGAGGGAAATAACACTCTTTCTGATTTTTCCACCTCCAGGGCTAAGGAGAGAAAAACATGCATGTAGGATATGTAGATGAAAAGACAATTCTATGGCTGTAACTAGATCAGTGCTTCTTTCTTCCGGTCTACACGTACACAAACTCACCAACGGATAAACCTTTAGCCTTTGAGTAAGGGCCAAGGCCAAGTGGGGTCCGAGGTAGACTCACTGAAGGCTACAAAAGCTACAGAATTACCAGAGATTTATCAGCTCTCCATACTATGGTCACCATCGTAGAGCACAGAAATTGAAAGGGAAAGCCCAATCAATGATTCAAAGGACTGAATCCTTACTGCAAGCACATTCCTGCTGTTTAGGTTATATTTCTACTAAACTAATTGTGATAGTTTGGTAAGTCAGGCCCCATTCGCAAATGGAATAAATGGCATGTCCCTGACTCAGCAGAGCCCACACTGATTAAGGTCGCCATCACCATCCGTGGGACAGTTTCGTGTTCTGAGCCTCATGCTGTGATGCACTGAGGAAGGCACATCATTCTTTCCTCAAACCCACAGGTCCAACCTGTCCAAACATCAGACAGAAATAAGTCGGGGCCACTTGACAGGTTCTCAATGGGTCCTCTTCAAGCATCAGCATCCTGAGGGCCAGGAAAGAGGCGGGAAGCTCGCAGGTTGGAGGAGGCGAGGGGGCCATTGCAGCTGGGCTCTTGCATCAGGGCGGGAGCAGAGGATGACTGTACGATGCAAAGGCAGGCACGTGCTGTTACTCAGTGGCGTTGTCTCTCCGTTCATTTCTTACAAGTCATGCTGCAGGCTCACGAGGTGAACTTTAGAGAAATCAGGTGAGGGGTGTGCGGGAGTTTACTATTTCATCTTTGCCAGCTGTTCTGTACATTTAGATTTTTTTCCAAATAAAACGTTAAAAACAAAAGTATGGTGCTTGATTTCCCATTCCCTGTGCACAAAAACCCAGGGAGATGCTGGAGCTGGATTCGATGTGGTGGGGACGGAGCAGCTATGTTCCTTAAATGGAGGCAAAGGGTCAGATTTAACATGACTGTTATTCCTACAAAACCTATATCCATACCGGTTTATACCAGAAATTAAACAATAACTGAGCATTGATTAGAGGAGCCCCTGCAGTAACTCTTTTATCCCTAACCCTCCCTCCTCCCTCCATACCTAGGGAATGGCAGGCTCCTCTGTGAAATCATTGCTTGTTCCAATTTTTGTGTCAACCACTGCAGAGGCTCTCTCTCTCTCTCTCTCTCTCTCTCTCTCTCTCTCTCTCTCTCTCTCTCTCTCTCATTGTTCTCATGAAGTCTGCCATTAAGGGCTCAGAATAATAAACCACTGTCATAATTAGGCTCTGGGATGGATCTCAAAGATGTGCGCACATGGGAGATGAGAAAGGCACAGCAGGTCACGCCAGCCGTCTCCCTGCCAGCACAGATTGGGCAGATCTGCTCTCAGGCTATAAACAGGTAAACTATTCAAAAAATTGCATTGTATAATTTATGGTAAAAGTTTACCTTATTACTGGGCGATTCTTGAGGGTGGGAGATGGGAAGTAAGTCATGAGTACCTTCCTGAAAACAATTCCTCTCCCATTTAGAATGTATTTCCCGAGGTGCAAATAGGTTATTTCCCATTTGGTGTGACAGCCGAGCTTATTGTTATGCAAGAATTGCCCCTCTGCATTTAATCATTTAAAGTTTAGCACTGACCCCAGCTGCCCCTCACATCCTATATAATAAAAGGGTAATATGCAAGTTGACCCTAACAGCAGAACCCCTGGGAATGACTGGTCTCTATGACACACACTGACCACCAGGGGGCAGACGCTCAGTGCAGGAGCTGCCCCCCAGTGGTCAGTACACTCCCACAGGGGGAGCTCTGCTCAGCCACAAGCCAGGCTGACGGCTGCCAGTACAGCGGTGGTGGTGGGAGCCTCTCCTGCCTCCTCAGCAGCGCTAAAGATGTCCAACTGCAGCTTAGGCCTGCTCCCCGCTGGTAAGTAGACATTCCCTGAGGGCTCCTGGGCTGCCAGAAGGTTGTCTGACTTGCAGCTTAGGCCCAATCGTCCAGGGAGCGGGCCTAAACCAGCAGGTGGACATCCCCTGAGTGTTCCCAGACTGCGAGAGGGCACAGGCCTGGCCGAGGGATCCCCACAAGTGCACATATTTTTGTGCACCGGGCCTCTAGTGATAGTATAAAGGTAGTTTGCAATGGTTCCAACTTCTTTGGGCTTAGATTGGAGTGTTGGTCTTGAACACAGTTGTAGGATATGATTCTGTCTTTGACTCAGACATCCGACCTGAAGTCTACATTTCCCAAGAGTGAGGCTAGAACAAACCCTGTAAGGCCTTCAGAGAACAATGCTCAAACCAGGGTAACTTGTCAAGCGGGGTGAGGCTCTTTCCATCAGAATTGTGAAATGTCGGTGATGTGCCAATGGACATATAAATGCAGTAAAAATGGCAGCTACAATTATAATAATAACAAAAGCCACAAGTATTTTCACCAAAAAGAACTTGGAGGAAGGATGAGAAGAAGCATTGAAATGGAAGGGTTATTTCAGAGTCCAGAAATACATCCTTGGACTATGTTTTGATTATGTACAAAATGAAATCATGGCTAATACAGGATGTAGTCAGATCAAGTCCAGTGACATGCATGATGGCTGTGTCCTTCAAGGCTGATATTCACCTGTCACTCTGCCACACTGGGCCTGGAGAGGCAGCATGGGAAAACCAAACGTCCATATTCTCCATTTCTCTTGAGTTTTTTTACTTGGTATACACATTTTACCTCTCTGCAATACATAAAAATGCAGATATGTGTTCTATGGTAAAAAAGAGTATCGTAGCAAAGTTACGCCCAGCCTTGCTTTACAAGTCCTCTATTACTTGAGCACATTGCATCAGCAATAAGTCATGGCAGAAACTCACATCAAGGAGCATATCTTAGAACAAAAGTTCTGCCTTTGAAATTTTATCACTCTTCTTTGAACATGACTGCATGGAAAATATATGCAGACAGGACTCTGTTTATAAATGGCCTGTGTGCCAAAATTTTGTCAGTTGGTTAAAACTGAAATGTACTTCTCCAAAGCTCCAGTGTTGTAAATAACAGCTGACTTCCCAGGGTCGCTCACCACAGCCCAGCATAAGAGCCGGCATCTACTTCGACCAGCTCTATGCATTGAAGGCGACCACCTGATGCTGAGAAGTTCACATCTTGCAGGCCACAGGCCAGCGATCCGGATTCAGAGTCCTGAGTCTGCAGGGTGAGTGAGGATGGCCGTTTGTATGAAATGGTTGTCAAATTTGGATTATTCATTAATCATCATGATGTTGAAAATAAGAGGTAAAGGTTCAGATGTATGAATTTAGTAACACGAACAAGACATCTATGTCAGTATAGCAACAAGTGGGAGGGGATTAGAAACCAAGTATTCTGAGAGAGACATAAGCCCTTAGTCAGAACTGGGTGAATAGTAAGTTCTCAACTGCTCCAGCTTTTCTGACTCCCCAGTGGTGTGCAAGCAAAGTGAACATACTTCTTGTTACTCTTCATTACTCTACAGACAGTACAGACATTGATCTGCTGGCCTGGAGAGAACTGTTTTGGTTTGGCTTTGGGGGTTGCTGAGAGTGTGGACAGCCTCAGTCCAGGTTAAATGGTCGGGGGTGGGAGGAGTGTTCCAACACAAGGCAAGGTTGCTGGTTCCGGAGCTGGAGGCTAGGAGCCTCCAATGACCACAGCAAAGCCTCTGGGTCTCGCGAAGCCACTGGTATTGACGGGACTCCCTTAGGCTCTCCATGCAGGTGGCTTTCTGACCCGCTGCCAGAAATCTGCATGTGCCTTCTGACTGTTGGCGTTGTCTCTCCTTCTTCCTAGCACCTTTGATCTGCCCACAATGTAAACCTTGGGAGGACAGCCATTGGGGGAGAAGAGAGAATAGGAAAGGAAGGAGAAAAAGGAACCTCCACGGACCAATATTTCCCTGGGCTCTAGATGTCAGAGTCCCGAGTAGGTGGTTAGACTGGATTGGCCATCTGTGGGCCAGGTGCCGGGGGCACGAACTAGGCACCTGCTTCCTGGAACGTGCAGCAGGATCCAGCTCTGGGGCATTATTAGCGCATTTCTTATAAAGTACTTCTTGATAAAGTGTTTGAAGTACTACATAAATTCTTAACTCAGTACTGCTCCGTGTACATTAACAACTCTGCCTGGTGAGAAACATTAGCAATCCCTTAAACTTCTCTTTAAAAGAGAAAGACAGAATCCAGCATATTTGCTAACTTCTGCTCTGTCCCAACTCTTTAAAGGAACGACTTTTTGTTTAATGTAAATTTTGCAGGCTGCTTCAGTTTCTTCTACATCCTTCATTACAGTAATCTTGCTCTGGGCCAAAACTTCGCAGCAGCTTGATTCATTCACATCACTCAGCCATTCATTCAGCCAATGTTTACTGAGTTGCTACTGTGCAGACTTAGTCAAAGAGGGGTTATCAGCAGCGTTCCCCTTATCTTGGCCATCACTCCTGAAACTTTGACTGGCAGGTCATCCTGTACCAGAACCAGTGAGGACGTCAAAATCAAGACCAGTTTTCCTGTTAGCTTTTTAAAAACTTTTTTTTTCAAAGATAACATGTGAAAACCTGGGAAGTGAACTGGCTACCTTGTTTTCCAAGCTCTCTAAATGATTCTTTTTATTTTACAGATAAAAAAATTAAGTAATGTCTTTCCTAAGAGTATGACATATATCAACCATGAGGGAAAGTTATGTTGTCACCAGCACTTTCCTGTACCGACTAACAATGCTAGTAGTTGACTCTACAGGGAACTCCATTACACACGACCTGAGACATATTTAATATCTCAGTCACTTGTAAGGTAAGAACTTGATTTCTCTTCTCCGGTTCACAGCTGCACAGAGTCACATTCCAAACATTTCATTTCTCTGACCCTAAAACCACAAGCCATGTTATCCAGTGTGTGAATTAGCCAGATCTTTTTGGCAGTTGCTTGCTTGTTTTCCATGAATATCCTGTGAAATATAAATATTGTGTGATAATGAAGATGAGGCTTACATCTGCCATTCTGATGCTCAACACTCAACTGCACTTCTCAACCTTGTCTGGAGCTTCTTAGTTACAGGAAATGTTTTTTTGTGTGTTTTTTTTTTTTTTTTTTTTTTTGTGTGTGTGTGTGTGTGT
The DNA here is from genome assembly GCA_004026665.1 of Murina feae. Taxonomy (NCBI): domain Eukaryota; kingdom Metazoa; phylum Chordata; class Mammalia; order Chiroptera; family Vespertilionidae; genus Murina; species Murina feae. The sequence goes on along the minus strand of PVJC01006809.1, from coordinate 18,364 downwards.
GTGTGTGTGTGTTTTAAGAAACAACCTTCCAAGATCAATGACACACAAAGTACTTCATTCAAAAAGAGGAGAGGAAAGCAAAGAAAAAAGATCAGACTGGAGGGCCCTAAAGCTAGAATTTTTGTTGTTGTTGTCAATTCTCACCTGAGGATATTTTTCCATTGATTTTCAGAATGAATGGAAGGGAGGTGGAGGGATGAGAGAGAGAAACATCAATGTGAGAGACACATTGATTAGTTGGCTCCTGCACACATCCCGACCGGGCCCAAGGATTAAGCCCATACCAAGGCACATGCCCTTGGCCAGAATCGAACCCAAGACCCTTCAGTCAGTGAGCCAATGCTCCATCCACTGAGCCAAACCAGCCAGATTGAGGTTTCAAGTGCAGTATGTGGTATGTCTTTTGATTTTCCTTAAACAGGAAGCTGAGTGTTCCCACCTCCTTTCTCACAGTCACTGGGACTTCCCTAGGTAGAAAGAAAACTAATGCCATCAGATATAACAAGACATCTCCTGAGATAGTTACCTAGGTAAGCAAGTCAGGGAGCACTTCACTTCATGACAAGGTGGAGCCTTCACATGCGGTGCATCCTGACATGCTGGGTCTGCTGCCACTTTCTACGCTAACATTTTTCTCAGACCTATCTTTCAACTGTGTTCACTCCCCAGAGTCTTCATATGCTTATTTATAATCGATATATTTGACCTATGCAAGGTGATTTGCCAAACTTTCTGTAACCCCAAGACCCAAGGTTGGAGCTAGGATATGGAAAATGTACAATAGAATTTTTGTTTGTTTTTTTCAAATTTAATGTAATGAGAGCTTTCCCCATTCTGGGTATTTTCCAATATGTGACCTTCTTTAAAGCAAGGCAGGTCCCACTATCCCTCCATCACACATTGGCATCTCCATGCATCTGCTCTAGTCGTGGTCCTTCCTCACATCATTAACTGCTCTGGACAGAACATTTTCAAAACCCACAACTAGCTCTCATTTTTCCCTGTCTTACAAATGTTTTCTCTGGCCCCCACAATCTCTGCTACCCAGATCTCTGACTCTTCGCTGTCCTTCAAGGACAGTCTTCTTCTAGAAATTACACAATAAGCTTTCTCCACTTTCTTGACTTTCATTAACTCTTCCAGTCAATCAAACTGACTTCTGTTCCCACCAATATGCCAATCCTTCTGTTGTCATTATCACAGATGACCTCCAAGCTTCCATAGCAAAGCTCTTCTTCCCTTCCCTGTCTTAGTCATCATCTCAGCAGAGCTGGTAAAGATCAAAGCTCAGCCTGTGCTTAAAACATCCTCATCTCTTCATATCACATTTCCCATCACTCCTTCTCTGTTTTTGGTCTCTCTTAGGGCTCAGACCTCTCAATGTTGGGTGTTTCAGTGCAGAGAAAGTTACTCTCTTTAGCTATCCTTCATAGGAAGCTAGAAATTAATAAAGGAAGGAAGCCAAGGAACTCAGACATTAAGAAGCCTAATAAACTTGAAGCTGAATCCAGCATTGGGCCTGCTTCACTAGGAAGCTACAGCTTCTCACACTCCCCAGGGAATCACCTGTCCATTAGCAGGTGACTGGCGGGGAGGGATCCTATATAATAAAAGCCTAATATGCTAAGTGTCTGGTTATCCAGTCATCCACTCAACCAATCAAAGTGTAATATGCTAATGATATGCTAAGGTCACTCAAACGCTCACTATGACATGCACTGACCACCAGGGAAGAGATGCTCCAACCAGTAGATAGATTGCTGCTGGGATCCAACCTATCAAGACTGAGACCAGCTGAACATGCCCTGGGGCCCTTACCCAGTCCCTCCCTGGTTGGCCAACCTCCCACATCCCTCCTGGGCCCTGATCAGTCTGGCTTGTATCCTCTTTTAATCCAGGCTGAGGGAAACCCCCCACACGCTCACCCCCCACCCCCAAGTACACAAACTTCATGCACTGGGCCTCTAGTAGGACAATTAAAGGGAAAGTCCTCTGCTGGCACATTCTCAGTAGTGAAGATGGGGGGGGGGCTTTCATTATGGTGGGCACCAAGGGGGAGTTGCTGCAGCTGCACCCAGGCAGTCATTCCACCCCTCCCCTACCCCTGTTCCCCCAGTGTCAGCAGGAAACTTCCCCCCGCCTCAGCTCCAGGCTCCCAGAATGCTCTCCAGGGCCCCATGAGAGCATCCACTCCCGCAGCCTGCTCTTTCCATGCCATAACTTGGGGGCTCTGGAATGTTCTTCCTCTCAGATTGCTCCAGGCCATAGCCATTGTCTCCAGTGGCTGGACTTGGACACTCCACAGGCATCGCAGACCTGTTAGCAGGTGAACCAGGCTCCTCCTCCCCAGCCTATCCCTCCCCTGTCGATCCTGTCTTCTCCCTCCATCCTTTTGCTCAAGCCAGAAAGTCTGGGAGTGAGTTTTGATTTGTCCCTGTCTTTATCCCATATCCAATCCACCAGCAACTTTTTCCTTTAGAAGATATTATAATGGCGCAAGGGCCCTGAGTAATTGGGCCTTTCTTCTCTAGCTTCATCAGAGACGCTCTCCCCCCACCACCACTACCCCCCGCCACCCCCCACCCCCCCCCACCCCTGCTCCACTGCAATGTGCAGCCACACCCACCTCCCTGCTGCTCCTGGGACATGTCCTTTCCTTTCTCCATTCAGGCCTTCTCACCCAATGCCCCTCCTGAAGAGCTCTCACTGCCATTTCCACCCAGATGGCCCCTGCATACCTGTTATGTGTCAGAATACTCAGAATTCTTTACAGCAATCCAGAATTTTCTCCTTACCAAGGACTTATCTGACTGTCCATCAATCACAGTTTTATCTGTCATTATCTCATTTATTTTACCTTAGAGTATTTGTCCCCATTTATAAATTCAGTTCTCTTTTGTTTAGCTATTTATTGTCCATATTCCTTCCTTGACCCTTAGCTTAAAGAATGAAAATAATATTTCAGTCTTGTTTAGTAAAATATACTCAATATATATATCTGTGCCCCATTTGTGACACAGTTACTACTGTTGAATAAATGAATCAATATTTTAGGTGAAAACACTGAGCCACCATGAGGTGGAACAGCTTATCAAGTTAGGTTTACAATTCAGGGTCAGAATGCAGGCATCAGACCAGGCTTATGCCTTTCCCACAACAGCTCAGGGTCTTCCCTGAGGTGACACAAATAAGGACTTAATGTTCTGCATGGGGATTAAAGAAATGTGTCAATCAAGGCATGTTGCTTTAGAAAGGAATTCTTTCATATAACAAAACGTATAACTATTAAAATATGCCATCAACAACTGTCAGTTGGTAAGTATCAGTTGCTAGAAGATGCTCGAAGACAGGGCCATTGCCAGTAGGCATTCATAGCGTAAGACATGCCCAGTCCATTGCACTGGCATCACCACATATGCCCTGCATACAGAGAGACCCTGCCAGCAATCACTGAGTCTCCTGCACCCAGCCACCCCTGGGACAGGCATGCACTATCATCAGCATGAAATGTGGCCCTTTTCAGCCAACCTTCAGAGCCCAGGCATGGGTGAGACAGACAGATATTTGCGAATGTGTACATGCATATGTAATTGAAATGCAGGTGTTTCTTATATACATGCATATATGTAATAGATGTGCAAACTATTGTGTATGTTCAGATGTGTATCTTTTAACAATTACACATATACAGTTTTAGCCAATTCTTTATATAGATAGGCACACATACCACCTAGTACATACATGTAAACATGCATAAGCATTGAGGTATATGTGTACATACACACATACAGAGACTAATCCAACTTTCTGCTTTACATCTCTCCAAATATTTGCATGCATCCATAAAGTTCTTGAGAAAAAAGTTTTCTTGTATTTTGGGGGGTGATAAAGACAATCTAATAAAAGAGTAATATGCAAATTATGCATCACTCCATCACAAAGATGGCTTCCCCCATAGCCACAAGATGGCAGCGCCCAGTCCGGCTCAGCCCCGCCACTGAAGTGGTCAGGCCTGTTAGCCAGGCAGGTGGCAGGGGAAGTGGGGGGACCAATGGGCAGAACAAGCAATCACAGGGGGTTGGGGGTATCCTGCCCAGGCCAGAGGCCTTCGCCAGATGGGCAGCTGATGGAAGGTGCAGCCCCTCTACCCCACAGCATCTCTGTGCAGTCATGCAGTCTGCCGAGCCTGCCTTGCCCCCACAGCAGCGTGGAGGAAAATGCTGCCCCTGGGACAGACTCACTGCCATGCTCCCCGCCATGCCTTCACTAGCACACCCCTCCCATGGGGAGGTCTCCAAAATGCAAATCTAGGCTTCTCAGATGGGTCGATTTCATTCACAATCTGTACCAAACAAACATCTTTGATATGCAAAATGTCTATGCTCGGCAATAATACAGAATCAACCCTTCCCAGTCCACCCCTCCCACTCTTCAAAGACATTAAAGGAAATAGAAAATTTGTAAGTCTTAAAATAGTTGTTGTAAAGATGAAAAATTTGAGGAACAATAATTAAGAAATCAAATGATCAGAAGAACTACAACCCAAACAATCTTGGAAAAGTTACAGTTTCATAGTCTTTAATAAAGTGAATCTATTATCATCCTCATATAGAATTATTTTTTGCATATTAAAAGCACATTTCATCAATAAATTTTCATAAGCTGAAAATATTAGCGATATAATTTTAAATGGGAATTTTTAAATATCAAAAAGAATTATGTAGTAAGCTAAGGTTCTTGGTTTTTGTATATTTTCAACCCTATTAAATATACAATTAGGCCACTTTAAGTTCTGAAAATCCAATCTGCATTATGTTTTTTGGTATATTTTTAAATATAGCTCAAGGTTATGTAAGCACACACGGTTACATTCTAAAGTCATGTAACCAAACGACTGTTGAGAACATGGGGACGTGGACGGTCTCGGTTTTGCGTGGCCTTCTATTACAATTATGTAATTAGTATTGTAACTGATATGTTTTTCGGCTCCTGCTACAAGAACAATTGCTATCTATTTTTAAATAATGAATAATTTGCTCAAAGGAGTCAGTGGACGTAGACATGGATATGTACGTGTGCAGAGAAGAAATGGAGTAAATTCTCTGATACTTGTTTTTCATTCTTAATCAATTTCCAAAGTTGATTTTTAAGTAGCAACAGAAGTGGATGCCAAGAAGGAGGCTTCAAATCAAACCTTGATTGCCCCAGAGCATGGCATTATGCTGCTTGCTGTTCTGCCTCTAATGTCTGAACCTGCGTGAACTCTGGAAAGTGCAATGAAGGAGGCCTTGGTACCTGCCCCCTGAAGAACCAGGTTCTGGGTAGCACTTAAAAGATGAAAACATGTTGGTGTCGGGAGAGATTTCAGAACCTTCTTATTAGAGAAAATCACAAGTCAAATGGCTAATTCAAGTAGCAACTAAACAGTTACATCAACTAATTCTCTGCTAAGACCACTGGAGCAAATAATAATAAAATATGCCATTTTCGAACTTCTCAAGAAAACGCCGATGGCAACGGTGTGGTTAGTGGTGTAGCTGAATATGTCGCCCAACAACCAGGAACAGTAACCCAGAGAGCAAAGAGAAGAACACCCCTGCCGGGGCCAGGAAAAAGGACCAGCCGTACAGGACCGAGGGCGTGAAATCCACGCAGTCTTTCATTTTCGTGTTCGTGTAGCTTTCCATGTCAGCCACCGCCTGGACCCAGATGACGTACAGTATCACCACCAGGGAAAACAGGATGCCTGCAGGACAAAAGGGAAGACCGTGAGCCTCGCTGAATGAAGATGTTTTCCCAAGGGCACTCACCAATCGTTTGCCTAATGATGCCTCAGTCTACAAGTATAATTCTAGCTAAGCCACCTTCTTTGTGTCAGACCCTTTGTTACATACTTTATATGCATCTCTGCTGTGTTTAATTTCCAAAGCACTGAGATGAAGGCTATAGAGGAAGAGCCAGGACAAGGCAACAAGGCAACACTGATGTGGAGTTGCTGAGAACTTGCATGTGCCAGGCACTGTATTAGGAGCTTGTGATCATAAGAGTCAAAGACCCCTGCCTGGTGGAATTGTTCTAAAATTTACCCATCTTTACTGATGCCCAGTTTTGGAAAAGCACTGTAATACATTATTCCTTTCATTATGTAATAAACTGATAAAATAGGTACTATTAACCCAGTTTTTAGCATGTGCAAACAGTAATTTTATGCTCAGGTCTTTTTGACTAATATTGTTATCTACACTAATAAAAAGAAACATGCAAATTGGTGTCACTCCGCTACACCTACCAGCCAATCAGGGCGAGTATGTAAATTAACCCAACAAAGATGGTGGCAGCCATGGAGCTGGAGGCTTCGGTTGCCCCCAGCAATGGAGGAAGCCAAGCTTCCAGACCACCCTAGCGTAAGGTGACCAGACATCCCGCTTTTGGCGGGACAGTCCCAATTTTTAACAATTTGTCCTGCATACTGTGGCATTTTAAAAAAGTCCTGATTACTCTTTGTAATATTTTAAGTAATAGTAAAAAAAAAGAACCCCCCCCCCTCCCGGATCCAGTCAATGGTGTACCACTTTAAATCTGGTCACCTTACCCTAGCCACCACTCAAGGGAGAGAACAACAGTCAGGTGCATCAGGAGCCTGAGAGATCAACACAGAGGGGAGCCTGCTCCAAGCCTCCATGGTGTGGCTGGGAGTAGGCCCCCAGAGGACACACACACACATGGGGCACCTGCTCTGAGCCTCCATGATGCAGCTGGGGGCAGGCCCCTACCAGACACACACACACACACACACACACACACACACGCACACACACATGGGGTGCCTGCTCCAAGCCTCTGCTGCCAGACTGTGGCTTAAGCCTGCTTCCCACAGTAAGACATCCACTGAGGGCTCCCGAACTATGAGAGGGGCAGGCTGGACTGAAGGACCCCCACCCCTCCCAAAGTGCATGTATTTCATGCACCGGGCCTCTAGTATTATTATAACACAGATAACTAGTGCCAGATTTAAATATGGTCATGAAAATAAAAGTCAACATTAAATACCAGATAAGAGATGAAAACACTAATGTAAAAGAATATACATTCTTTAAAATTAAAGTATATATATTGAAGATTGGTTACAGCATAAAGATATACTGCCTTTTAATTTATAAGTTCCTTATAAATTCTGAAAATTAATCAGATGTCCACTCATTCAGTGGGTTGTCTTTTCATTTTGTTGATGATTTCCTTTGCTGTACAAAAACTTTTTAGTTCGATGTAGTCCTATATGTTTATGTTTTCTTTTTTTCCATTGCCTAAGGCAATATATGAGAAAAAATATTGCTATGATAAATGTCAAAGATTTTACTACCTATGTTTTCTTCTAGGATTTTTATGATTTCTAGTCTAATATTAAAATCTTTAATCCATTCCAATTTTATTCTTTTACATGGTATAAAATGTTATGAAATAGTCTAGTTTTGTTTTTTTGCACATATTTGTCCAATTTTCCCAACACCATTTATTTTTTTAATAAAACTTTATTGTTCAGATTATTACAGATGTACAGATGTTACTCTTTTTTTTAACCCCCATAGCTCCCCTCCACCTGATTCCCACCCCACTCCATGCCCTTACCCTCGCCACTGTCCTCATCCATAGGTGTAAGATTTTTGTCCAGTCTCTTTCCACACCCCTCACACCCCCTTCCCCCCAAGAATTGTCAGTCCATTCCCTTTTTATGTCCCTGCTTCTATTATATTCACCAGTTTATTCTGTTCATCAGATTTTTTATTGACTTAATTTTTAGATTCACTGGTTGATAGCTATGTATTTGTTGTCACTTTGTTGTTCATAATTTTTATCTTTACCTTTTTCTTCTTCCTCTTCTTAAAGAATACCCTTCAGCATTTCATATAATCCTGATTTGGTGGTGATGAAGTTCTTTAGCTTTTCTTGTTTGTGAAGCTCTTTATCTGACCATCAATTCTACATGATAGCTTTGCTGGGTAGAGTAATCTTAATTGTAGGTTCTTGCTATTCAACACTTTGAATATTCTTGCCACTCCTTTCTGGCCTGCATTGTTTCTGTTGAGAAATCAACTGACAGTCATATGGGTACTCCCTTGTAGGTAACTAACTGTTTTTCTCTTGCTGTTTTTAAGATTCTCTCTTTGCCTTTTGCCCTTGGCATTTTAATTATGATGTGTCTTGGTGTGGTCCTCTTTGGGTTCCTCTTATTTGGGGTTATCTTCACTTCCTGGACTTGTAAGTCTATTTCTTTCATCAGGCTGGGGAAGTTTTCTGTAATTATTTCTTCTAGTAGGCTTTCAATATCTTGCTCTCTCTCTTCTTCTGGCACTCCTATAATTCTGATGTTGGTACGCTTGAAGTTGTCCCAGAGGCTCCTTGCACTATCTTCATATTTTTGGATTATTTTTGCTTTTTGCTTTTTAGGATGGGTATTTTCTGCTTCCTTGTATTTCAAATATTTTACTTGATTCTTGGGATCCCCTAGTCTGCTGTTGGGTCTCTGTATATTATTCTTTATTTCAGTTAGTGTATGCTTAACTTCTGACTGGTCCTTTTACATTTTTTTTTTTTTTAGTATTCTCATTAATATCCTTGAAGGTTTCACTAAGTTCCTCAGAGGTTTGTAGAAGATTCTTGAGTAGCCTTATAACTGTGGTTTTGAACTCTATATCCAGTAGTTTGCTTTCCTCCTTTTCTTTCATTTGTGGTCTGTTTCTTTGTGCCCACATTTTGGCTGCTTCCCTGTGTTGATAGAGTGGCTTTGTGTGTTAGGTGTCCTATTGGGCCCAGTGGCTCAGCCTCCCCAATAACCTGAGGTGGACACTCTTGGTGTATGCCTTTGTGGGCTAGTGCACAGTCTTGTTATAGTTAAGCCTTGATTGATGCTGGTATCACTGGGAGGAAATGACCTCCAGGCCAATTGACTGCAAGAACCCGCTGTATCTACAGTGGAAGAGCTGCTGTGCAGGAGACACCCTTATGGAGCAGAACTTGCTTCAGTGGGGATTTGGTGCTCACTGAGTCTGCCTCTTGAGTGTATCAATTATGAATGTGAGGAGTTGAAATCTGGTATCTGACCACTGGGTACACTGGCTCCTGGACCTCCAAGGAGGTGCAAAGTCAGCTGCTCTGTGAGTCCACCCAGCAGGAACTACAGTGAGATCTACAGATTTCTTCTCTTTGTTTGGGGTTTGGAACTTTTGTAGCTCTCTGACCCAACTTCAGTTTGTTAGGTTAGGCTGCAGGCAGACAGGCGATTCATTTGCTCCGCTGTGGGTTATAAATTGGGTGGGTTGAGTTCTCAGAGAATCATCAGGGCAAGCAAACAGTGAGGCTGTCTGTCAGCCACTCCTCATTTTGGTGTCTCCACCTCCCCAAGTCCCTGAGTCTCAGAGTTCCATGCCCCCACAGTAGCAATAATCACTGCGAGCAGCTCTGTGAGAAAGCCACCCTCGCTTTCCGAACCAATGCCAGACAGAAAAGTTTCTTCCCTAGGAGTCTGGGTCCCTAAAGTCTGTTGGAAGCTTATATCTCCCTTCCAATTAAAAAAAAACAAAACTGCACATCCAGATGCCGCCACCATTTCACGTGCCTCTGTACCTCTGTTCTTGGCATCTCCATACCTTCTACCCAATCTCAATGCACTTTTTCCTTTCCTTCCAGTTGTAGAACTTCCACTCAGTCAGCTTTCCCTTGGTTCTGGATGATGACTGATTTGCCTTTTAGTTATAGTTTTAATGTGGTTGTGGGTGGCAGCACATTCAGGTATATACCTTATGCCACCATCTTGATTCTCTTCCAACACCATTTATTGAATAGACTATCTTTACCCCGTTGTATGTTTTTGCTTCCTCAGTCAAATATTAATTGACTATAAAGTCCTGGGTTTATTTCTGGTCTTTTGGTTTGGTTCTATTGATTTATATGTCCGTTTCTATGCCAGTGCCATACTCTTTTGATTAGTATGTCCTTGTAATATAGTTTGATATCAGGTAGCATGATTTCTCCTATTTTGTTCTTCTTTATCAAGATTACTGTGGCTATTTGGGGTCTTTTGTGTTTCCATATAAATTATTTGAATATTTACTCTAGTTCTGTGGAAGAATGCCATTGGTATCTTGACAGCAATTGTGTTGAATCTATAGATTGCTTTGGGTGGTATGAACATTTTAATGACATTAATTCTTCCTATCCAGTAGATGCTTCCACTTATTTGTATCTTCTTCAATTTCTTTCTTAAGTGTCCTATAATTTTTCAAGTACAGGTCTTTTATATCCTTTGTTACATTTATTCCTAGGTATTTTTTTAAGCAATTGTAAATGGAATTTTTTTAGATTATCTTTTTATAATACACTAGAGGCCCAGTGCACAAAAATTTGTGCACTCAGGGGAGTCCCTCCACTCTGCCTGTGCCCTCTCCCAGTCTGATACCCCTTGGGAGATGTCCACCTGCTGGTTTAGGCCCACTCCCCAGGGGATTGGGCCTAAGCTGGCAGTCAGACATTCCTCTGGCAGCCTGGGAGCCCTCAGGGGATGTCCACTTGCCAGCAGGGAACAGGCCTAAGCTGCAGTTGGACATCCTTAGTGCTGCTGAGGAGGCAGGAGAGGCTCCTACCACCACCGCTGTACTGGCAGCCATCAGCCTGGCTTGTGGCTGAGGAGAGCACCCCCAGTGGGAGTGCAGTGACCACCAGGGGCAATTCCTGCACTGAGCATCTGCCCTCTGGTGGTCAGTGTGTGTCATAGTGACCAGTCATTCCCAGCTGGTCAATTTGCATGTTACCCTTTTATTATATAGGATAGAAGCCTGGTGCATGGGTGGAGGCCAGCTGGTTTGCCCTTAAGTGTGTCCTGAATCAGGGTGGGTGTCCCCCCTGGGGTGCCTGGCTATCCTGGGTGAGGGGCTGATGGCTGTTTGCAGGCTGGCCACAGCCTCCAGAGACCCAAGCTTCCAGCGAGGCTGGCTGGAAGCAGGTATCTGGATTTATTTATCTTCTATAATTGAAACTTTGTTGCCTTGAGCAGAGGCTACAGCCAGCCTAGGCAGGTGGGAATCTTGGCTTCCTCCATTGCCGGGGCAACCAAGCCTCCTGTTTGCTCTAGCTCCATGGCTGCCAGCTGCCATCTTGGTTGAGTTTATTTGTATATAGTCACTCTGATTGGCTGGTGGGTGTGGCTTTGGATATAGCGGAGTGACGCAGTTAGCATATTATTTTTTTATTAGATTAGAGTATTGGTGTATAAAAATGAAACTGATTTCTGCATATATATTTTGAATTCATTGATTAGTTCTACTAAAAGTGGAATTGCTGAGTCATAAGACAGTCCCATTTTTAATTTTTTGAAGACACTCCATACTGCTTTCCACAGTGGCTGCACCAGTCTGCATTTCCACCAACAGTGTATTCCCACTAATAGTTTCCTTTTCTCCACATCCTCACCAACACTTGTTTGTTGATTTATTGATGATAGCCATTCTGACAGATTTAAAGTGATATTTTATTGTGATTTTTATTTTCATTTATCTGATGATTACTAATATTGAACACATCTCTTGGCCAGCTGTATGTTTTCTTTGGAAAAGTGTCTATTCTGGTCCTTTGCCCATTTTTTTTATTGGATTGCGGCAAGATTGGGGCAATTTTGGTGCAGCTACTATGGAAAATAGTATGTAGTTACCTGAAAAAAAACTTAAAAATGGAGCTATCTTATGACCCTAGTAATTCCACTTCTGGGAATATGTCCAAAGAAACTCAAAACCCTAATTCAAAAGAATATGTGCACTCCTATGTTCATTACCAAGATCTGGAAGCAACCCAAGTACTCATCAGTACATGAGTGGATAAAAAAAGCTGTGATCCATTTACATAGTGAAATAGTACTCAGCAGTGAAAAAGAAGGAAATCTTACCTTTGCTACAGCATGGATGGACCTGGAGAGCATTATGCTAAGTGAAAATAGCCAGTCAGAGAAGGACAAGCACTAAGTGATTTCATTTATATGAAATTTAATGAACAAATTTAATGAACAAAATCAAGTAACCAACAAAGTGATGACAGATTCATGGATACAGAGAACAAACTGACAGATATCAGAGGATGGGTTTGGGGGCTGGGTGAAAAGGGTGAAGGGATTAAGCAAAGAAAAAAAATAAAAGAAAAACTTATGGACACAGACAACAGTATGGTGATTGCCAGAGGGAAGAGGGGGAGTTAGAAAAGGGTAAAATGGGATAAAGGTGATAGAAGGGGAATTGACTTGGGGTGGTGAACACACAATACAATACACAGATGATGTGTTGTAGAATTTTACACCTGAAACCTATATAATTTTATTAACTAACTGGAGGTCCAGTGCATGGATTTGTACACCAGTGGGATCCCTCAGCCTGGCCTGCACCCTCTCACAATCTGGCACCTTTGGGGGACATAGCAGTGTGCAAAGAAGCAGGCAGCTGGGGAGGAGCCCAAGCCGGGGCCAGTACCACTCCGCTTCCACTCATCCCAGTCCCACTGCACTTGCTATGGCTGCTTGGTAGTGCTGCCACAGAGGAAGGAGAGGCTCCTGGTGCCACAGCTGTGCTTGCCAGCCATGAGCCCAGCTTCTGGCTGAGCAGCACTCCTACTGTGGGAGCACACTGACCACCAGGGGGCAGCTCCTGCATTGAGCGTCTGCTCCCTGGTGGTCAGTGCATGTCATAGCTACTGGTCGACTAGTCAAGTGGTCAACAGGTTGCTTAGGCTTTTATATATAGAGATATTACCCCCAATAAATTCAAAAAGGAAAAAAAGAAAGAAACACTGTCTTGTAGAAATGAGGGAGGGGACTGAAAATAAAAGAGTCAGTGGTAAGAGGAAAACACAGGTTTGAGATCAGGAGCATATTAAACAAAGAAAGGAATTAATGAAGAAGGGAAGGAGGGAGGGAAGGGAGAGAAGGGAGGCAAGAAGGAAAGGAAGGAAAGAAGGAAGGAAGGAAAGAAGGAAGGAAGGAAGGAAGGAAGGAAGGAAGGAAGGAAGGAAGGAAGGAAGGAAGGAAGGAAGAAAGGAAGGAAGGAAGGAAGGGAGGGAGGGAGGGAGGGAGGGAGGGAGGAAGGAAGGAAGGAAGGAAGGAAGGAAAACGTTTAACTACTGATTAGAAGACAACATCACAATTTATCAACAATTTCAATGTAACTTTAATCCACCTGTTCAAAAATGCTATTGGAATTATGAGAGCAGAGAAAATACTATGGCATTGCACAGTTGATCTTACGAAATATGACAGAAGAGCTTTGTGAACGCTAGAATTAGAGACCACTGCTAAGCACATACTCTTCCATGTGACTGAGTGCAGTAACAGGAGGGAGAGGACCACACTGGGCTACCAATTCAGGAGCATGAACCAAGCTGATTCACTAGTGAGTGAGTGACAGGGCCCACACACAAGCCACACATCCTGAGAAATTCAAATCTGTCGTGAAGAAAAAGATACTTGAGGTGACTTGCTATTTGTCCAAAAGTTCAAGCCAAACATGTCAAGGAACTATTTACTCTTTGAGTAAACAAACTGACCCATCAGGTATAAAATCTCCATTTTCTAAATGCCAGTGTGTCCAAAAGGGGAACCAGAACTCTGGCCAGGAGCAGAAGACTGAGGCATATTGGCAGGAGAGGGTCATTGTTAAGAGCCTAGCATGAGTCACCCTTCTTGAGTTAATTGTGCTCCTGCAGTATTTAGGAGATATTCTCTCTCTCGGGCCATCAATTTCATAGCTGATCATAACAAGTAAACAGAAAAGAAGGGCTCATGAATATGTCAAGGTGTGTCAGTATCAGAGCTTACCCTTTCTCATAATCGTGAGGGGAGACACAGAGCAGTGGGGACTCTGCGTGCTTCACTGATAAGAAGCACCCTTCACACTGTGGTCTGTAAGATAAATGCAAACGCTGGAGTGCAGAATAGAGCAATCTAACCACCGAACAACATCACATCACGAAAACAGGAGTCGGAGCCTGCAATCAAGCTCCCTCTGGCAAAGCCACCTCAGATCCTGGCAATAACATGGCCATGTTATGTGTCGTTTGGCAACTCTGTGCGCTCCAATGCATTCTTTTCAGCAAACGTGGAGACGGTGTTCTCTGCTAATGTAAAGGTTGCTCCTTGGTTTATATACTATGTGCAAACCTTTGTTATTAGTTGTCAAGATGGTTTTTATCTTCATTGCATCAGCTGAAGCTCCTGTGCTTGCAGATATTTTTATAAAAAATAAAATTGCCTCTGTGAAAAATTAGTAACCTGATATACATTGTTTCAAAAGTTGCAAAATCCACTTCCTAATTTAGAGTGTTTAAAAATGTATTGCTGGAAATCATGTAGATGGTTCTTAATATCTAAATATTGCTGTTATTGCAAGAGCAATTACATCCTGGAGGAAAGGAGTAAGTGGTGTTTCTATAACATTTAACTTGTTCACTAACTGAAGACATAAACCATTTAGTTCATTTCACATCAGTTTTTATTATGCCTGGGGAAAAACAGTGTTTCCATGCCCATTGAATTGTCAGAGTATTCCGACTGGTGTATATGTGCGCATGCACGTGGAAACAGAGAGAAGTGAATTGAACTAACAAGCATGGGGAAGTATTTACACCAAGGCCAGTGGTTTAGTTGATAGAGCAACAAGAACTTATGGCAGGGTTCTACACGAGGAATGTGGCCAAGAGAGCAGTCAGGGGACTGTTAGTACAGGTAAACCGATCAAACGAATAAATACATTGAGCTGATTGGAGCCAGGTTTTTCACTGCCTAAAAAGGGAATTACAAATTTAAAATGGAGAAAGCTATAATGACCTCTATGGTGTCTATTTAGGATTGAATATATCTGTGAATTTATGGAGATATATAGAGGGATGAATATAAAGTAAAAGTGTGTGTGTACTCAAACATACCTGTGTATATATACCTAGATACATTTCCTGACTCTGGTCCCCTGAGAGGGTCTGGGATCAATAGCATCCCAGCAGCACAGTGCACACTAAGTGTCCAGATCTTGGCTTCTAAATACCAGGAACCAAGATATGAATTCAAGTTGGAACAGAAAGTACAAGGTGAATCTGGAATATCTTGCTTTACCAAAAATAAAGATGTGCTCAAAGAATGATAGGGATGTTTCAGGAGCCAGATTGATGGAGCTTCCCATAGCCAATTCTGAGACAATTTGTTATCAAACAAATAATGATAGTGGCACATTATATATCATTGAATAAAATAAGATCCATGAACCCACAGTGATATAAGTAAAAGAGTGAGTAAATGAGGGGGGAGAAGGGAAAGATTTTCCTTATGAAATTGAAGGAAAGTTAAATTTGAAATCCCCATTTGGCATTTATTTAAGTAATAGTTCAGGCAAGAAACAAAAATGGATGCTAAAACTAGTGGATGAAAATGAGACGAGTAATCAATATTTACACAAGCTCTGAGTTTCTTCACATAAAACACTTAATAACTGTAAAGAGAAAAACAGTAACTTTATGTTAAAGAAACCTAGCAAATACCACCTTCATCAAGTCATCAAAATTAACATCACCAGTTATGTGATAAATAGATGTCATCCTTTCATGACATGCAATGGAAAGAACACAGCATGCCTACTGTGATACTACAGTCAAAACAATGAGCCTAAATCCAGTCATGAGAATATAGCAGACAAACCAATTCAGGAACATTCTAGAAAAGCATGGGCCTGTACTCTTCTAAAGAATCAAGGTCATGAAGGTCAAAGAAAGACTTCTTCTGGTGTGATGGAGAATCAAATGACAAATGCAAAGCCTGTTCCAGGACTGGATCCTTTGGTTATAAAAGGCATTATTAAGACAGCTAATAAACTCCAAGAGGTCTTAGCAAAGGGACTTGCAATGTCTATGTAACTTGGAAAACATTTCCAAGTAAGAACATGAACAACTTAAAAGTAAGAGTGTGGTGGCAGCCTGTGGCCTGTGCTGGGAGAGAGTATGTGTGTTCAAACACCTAGAAAGATACATCTTCGTTTGGTGGGATATTGTGATTCCTAAGGCACAATATTACTGTCTTGGTCCACCTGTCAAATGGAGAGTCTCTTCTGGGGCAATCTTAATATTGTGGGAAATTAATTATTATCCCAACAAAGATTCATAAAATAGCTCACTGGTGGCATAATCAAAATGCGGTCCCCAATCCCACGATGATCTGTGGTCTTTAAGGAACCACAGACACAGCTAAGTCACACCTAAAACGCGGCAGCGCTTTCTCGTTGGCAGTGGCAAGAGCCTGGGATCTGAGGACTGGACAGGGACTTATGGGCAGAGCTGACACCACTTCCCTCTGAACATCATCAGTCCCACTCAGGAAGCATTTTTTCTGAAGCAAAGGTCACATAAAACTCATCCACGAGTGGCCATTAGGAATGCAATTGCTAATGATAAACAATATGGAAACAATCACAATATGAAAACAAAAGCAAAGGAATTTCTACAATGCCAAGTCAGAATGAGAAAAAAACTGCATGTCCTCAATATTTCATAGAAACAAGAATGGGAGAAGAAGGCATACTATAAATATCTTTCATACTATGTTTTAAAAGAACTGATTTCAAAATGCATTTCTAGCCCTAACTGGTTTGGCTCAGTGGATAGAGCATCAGCCTATGGACTGAAGGGTCCCAGGTTTGATTCTGGTCAAGGGCATGTACCTTGGTTGTGGGCACATCCTCAGTAGGGGTATACAGGAGGCAGCTGATCAATGTTTCTCTCTCATTGATGTATTAAAAATCAGAAACTTTGGGGATACTGATAAGCAATTAATGTGATATTTAAGTGCTTAAAAGTAGCTGGATTGCCTTTGAAATGAGCTTTGACAACTTGAATCACAGGCAGTTATTGGAGAAGAATCAAGAGGATTCATTGGCCTCTTTCACTCATGCTTCCACACTAATACAGTGGCAACTCATTTCAGCTTTCAATGGTGTAGGGAAGGCCAAAGAATCCCATATTCCAGAAAACTCATTGTGAAAGAAGTTAAAGAGAACAGTTCACTAGAATCAGAAAATTCTCTGCAGGATACACTGTGGACAAAGGGTGCTATTCAGCAAGGGCATCTACATAGAACTAGAACGTGAGGTTCACTAAAGGTTAGGGATGGTAGCATCAGCTTACTCTCTTTTCAGATGGTATAAATGAGGTCTGCTGTAGTTATTTGTCTGCCAAAGTCAAGGTTTTAGACAGAACTCAAACTCAGACTGACAGTAGGTGTAACACCTGGGGCTGAAGGCATTCAAAAACATTGGGGCAATGGGGCGGGCGTATTCCAGGCAGGGAGGCCGAGCGCTGGGAAGGCAGGCGGGGAGAGTGTGCTAACTAGAGAGATGGGACAAGCCTGGCACTTGGGTGGATGCTGATGAAGGCAGCACCACTGGGAAGGTAAGCCTAGTCCCATGTGCCCAGAAAAAAGATCAGAAAAGATACTTGATAAACTATGTATTCACTATCATTTCCTAAAAGGAAACAGCAATTCCTAACAAGACATAAGGGTGTCTTCTGCAGATCTGCACAGGAACACTGGACAGCAGCCAGACAACACTCGTACCCCAGGCCTTCCACAGAGGGTTCACAATAGTCTTCATATAAGCATGCCTTATATTAGACCACTAGTAGTAATATTTCACAGCATTCGATTAAGCTTCAAAGGTTTGCAAATTCTTCTAATGGGTCAAAAGCATTCAGGTTTATTGTTTCTCGTTCCTTTAAATGAGAGATACTTTATGTCAAGTAAAATACAAGTTTAAGTGAATGTTTTAATGTGTTTTGATAAATATAAACATCAGTGTAACCACAACCCATGAGTAATGGAACATACTCATCTCTGTCACCCCACCAAAGTGTCCGTCACGACCGAAGGAAGCGAAATCATAACAGCATGCAGTCTCTCCTCTCGGCCGGTCCCACTCAACGTGACTGAGAAATGTCCTCCCCATGTGGCACATGCAAGCAACCCCTTCTGCTCACTGCTCAGCAGTGTGGCATTGCAGGAATATGCCACAACCTGCTATTCTCCCTTGGTGAACTTTGGGGCTCTTAGTTTAATTTGTGATTTCTAACTCAAATACAGAGTCTTGAAATTATAAATACACTAGGGGCCCGGTGCACAAAAATTTGTGCACTCGGGGTGGAGGGAGTCCCTCAGCCCGGCCTGTGCCCTCTCACAGTCTGGGACCCCTCAGTGGATGTCCTATGATGGCCCCAGTCTGCCAGGCGCCTTCTGTGTGTGTGTGTGTGTGTGTGTGTGTGTGTGTGTGTCGCCACTGGGGACCTGCCCCCAGCCGCATCT